>NIGB01000001.1:4065087-4076325 GCA_003055145.1 Escovopsis weberi | reverse complement strand
AAAAGAAAGAGAAGTGGCTTTTCTTCCAATCACAATCACCAGGGGGATGGAACTGTAATGGAGGTTTCTTTGGTGGGAACAAAAACTTTCTAATATTACTGCTAGGAGGAGGCAATGGGACATTCGTTGGAGCGTTTTATTTCCCTTTCCCGGTTGGCGAGGATTTTACAAGTGCAATCTTTCATTTCTAATAGGCCTTGGTTTGCCACTTTTTACGATATATGACTCGCGGGGGGGGGGGGGGGATAGAAGAATCAACTATTGACGTGGATTCCAGAACAGCAGCCCCAGGGCTCGGATGATGGTCGTGAGATGGATCTACGGAGTAAGAGTGCGGAATACTGTTTTCTTTGCCCCCAGGTAGTCTGTATGTAAAGCTGTCCCGTGCTGTCGCTCATCGGTCTACCGGTCCCCGCGCGAGTACGAGGGGGGGATGGGGATGGACTATGAACGATTGATACCTGTCTGTACTCCGTACTAGCGGGCAGAAGGGAGATGGATGATGTGCATGCAGCCCACGATGCGCCAAACGAGCGGTGCCACGAAGCGCAGGACTTGCCGCAAGAGGCTCGATCCGTGAGCACGCTTTCCCCAAGCTGAGGGGTCGGTTGGGCCCCCCGAGCCCATCGTTAGTCTGAGCGATTCGGCTCCGGAGGGCATCATGGCAGGACGAGGGGCGTCACGGGAGGACATGGCTCCGCATCTTGCAACGGGCGGTCTCCGAAGACCGGGGAGGGGCGGATCGCGGCAAGGAGCCTGCTTGCCGGTTCTCGAAATCGGTATGGTTCGCATGTCGGGGGCGAGAAAGAAGTTGGAAGCTCAATGGCAGACCTTTCCGCACTTGGATTGGAGGCAAGACAACTTGTTCCCATGTATGGAGTACTCCGTACGGAGAGCCCCGTACATACAGTATTCCGTACGGACTACCCTACCGAAGGGGCACCCGCGGGTGTGCTTTTGTTGAGGTTGGTATGCAGAGTACAGGGTTTAACTTGATCCCCTCGCGGACGGATGATCGGTTCGGATGCGGGGAAATCTGTATGTACGGAGTAGGTACTCCGTATAGTGGATGGACGGGGTTGAGTTCTCGTGGCGGGAGCGGATCCGGAGGCCACGGGGATGGATCAGCGGTGCGGCTCTCGGGCCCTGTCGGCGGCTAAATCGAATAGCTTGACGCGGTGTCGCATGAGCACTGGACCGAAACGAGGCGACCATCGAAGTTTGCGTGGAGGGCGAGCTGGAGGACAATGACGGCGGGGTAGGGACTGGAGGGTGGATCGCGGGATGCCTGGTGCCTCGAGCTGCGTCGTGGATGAAATTGAAGCATCAATCAATGTCCTGCAACTACCAGTAGCGGCTCAGGTCAGCTTCCCCTATTCCGCGGCGCTCCCGCAGAGTTGTCTGGAGGCGCGAAGAGCAGAGCAGGCGCTTTGGCAGGGCAACACCTTTGATCAGGGCTCGGCTGCAAGCTGAGGAGAAGCGAGGGGAGGACGTGGACGTGGACAACTTCCCATCTCCTCCTTTCCAAACCCCGGGACGCGGGAGACACAAACCGGACGCCTGCCCATGTTGAGGCCTTGTGCATATCAGTAAGCGAGCCAATGTGCATCCGGACAGGTTGATGCAGGCCGGATACAGGCAGAGGGTGCACAGGAACCCTGGACTTGTACGCAGGACGCCACGTTCTTTCGTCCTGACAGATGGGAGCATGATTGGGGCTGCCTCTTCGGGACCGATTCCGCGTACGACGAGCAGACGGAACGCCGCGCGCCTCGGATACCAGTACGGAGTACGGAGTACTGAGTATGGAATCGGGTGGCGACATACTCTGTGAGCCGTCCCTATGCCCATCATACTCGTATGTATGAGTAGGTGCTCTGCAAAGGGGAAGGCATCTCGTGCTCCGACTCCGCAGCACCCAGTCGGTGTGGTCCACATGCCAGCTCTGAAGCTGGTTCTTCTGCTCCTCTTTGCCCCCCCCCCCCCCTTCTTTATTGACCTTCAGATTGGAGACGTGCTGATGCTCGCACGAGAACTCCGTAGTGCAGGAGAAAAACAAGCACGGGAACAGGAAATTCAAGTGCCCGAGAAGTTGGCTGCGGGTCGCAGCGCACTCCTGTTGGGGTGGAGCCGAGCAGGGAGTTGCGCCCGTGGAATGATCCTCGAGGTTGATACCCGTAACTGTACTCCGTACATATGTATGTACGGGCATATTAAAAATTCCAGACCCGGCGGATGTTGGAGCGCAGGGCGCCCTAGATTGTACTCCTTCGGGCAGATTGCGCCAAAGCGGAGCTGGCGCGGAGCATCTGGAGATATCCCCGTGGCTCCGAGGAACCCCAACCCTGGCCTGCGACGGGTGCCTTGCATATATGAGCCAGGGGAACCCCCCCCCGGTTTCCGCAAAGGGGAAAGGAGTATTGTATCCGTACGGAACCCTCGTACCACGGAGTACTCCGTAGTAGGGTGAGGAATCCAAAGAGACGATGCTCCGCCTTTTGACCCCTTACTCGTACGAGTACTCCGTACAGTACGCCGTACTCGTTCGAGCCCAGATAAGTCCGTACCCGCATTGTGCCGTACACACTGTACTCGTACATATGCTCGCAGGATCCCAGAGGCGGCCTCGATGGGAACATCGAATGCTCGCCCAAAATTCTGTATGTACGGTTCATTCGCACTGCTTCGGCGAGGGTGAGTCGTCATCACACCATTGGCCATCTGTGTTCTCTGCATCGAATCGCAAGGAGCGGGACAGCAGCACTCATGTTGCATCTCGCAGATTTGGATACTGGTGGAGGGACGTTATATCGGACCGGGGCTAGCGTAAAGTTGAGCGCTTCGGAAGCGGTGTCGATGTGGCTTTTTCCGCGGCCGCCGATGAGGGCGCCTGTGGCTTGCTGATCCGAGACTGTGCAATTGTGCTCCGTATAAAGATTCACAGCCGGCACTCCGTGGTCGGTATCCGTACGAAGTATCCGTCCCGGTACGAATACACGCAGCTTTGTGTGCGTGGACTCAGGACGACCCGCCGCCTGGATCACAAGGGTTGTTGGTGATGCTGCGACCTGACGGCCATTTTCGATTCGTTGAGAATAACTATTGGCAGTCTATTGCGGACTGTATCACATGCGATAGCGACAGCTCTGTGGGCTCCTTCTTTTGTCAGCTACCCGCGCGCAGAGTCTGGCAAATGGCTGTCAACTGCATTCTGTCCTACCTGGGCGTCTGTCTGGAAAGGAGGCCCAACATGTTGAAGAACATTTGATTGATCAAGGATCCAGTTGAGCCCCCTGTCACGCCCTGCGAGCCGACCAACGGCGGATCATGGATCATCCGCCATGATATTGACCCGAGCTCTGGGGATTTCCCCGCGACCTCGAAAGATGGTGTTAGAGGGTCCTATGGTCGCTCGAACCTTGGGCCGAAGGGACAGGAGGGTCTGCAAGTGAGAGCGTCCCGCAAAGCGCCCGGGGCCGTCCGTCCTTTGAGGGTGACTAAGGAGCACCGGCGGGAATAATGAAACGGTAGAGAAACGAATGAGGGAGATGAGGCTCGCAGTCTCTCAGTCTCCCTTACGTCGTCTAAGATTCGGGGCCGCTGACGGCATGAGGAGAACTACTCCGTACCTCTATTGAAGACGATAAGCCAATGTACTCGTACCGCACAGGCATTGTGCTCCATCCTCAAGCAAAAGGCGGGAGGGAAGCGCGGGAGGGGAATCGGGCTCGACGTCGTACGGAGTCGACGACGACGCATCGAACCCCTTGGTGAGCGACGGACTGAGAGCCAAGCAGGGACTGGCCGAGGCCGCGATCTTTCCAAAGGAGACTGCTCTTGGCTCAATCGACAAGAGGATCCCAATGCGGAGTCGCTTGGGCAGATCGCTGGCTGAACGGGTGGTGCCTGGCCTGGGTCCTCCACGTGCGCCGAAGCCCGCGCGTGGCGGCTTACAGACGGCACTCGTGCACTGCTTGACCGAACGTCCACATCAGCATCCGCCCCACGTAGAGTTCCATCACTGCACGAAGCAGATCTACCGGTAAGAATGCGGACTTTTCGGTATAACTTGGCGAGTCAGACGGCACGCTATGCCGCGTCCGCAGGCCCATCGGCGAATTCCAAGGTGCCGAGGGGAATGGCCAGGGACAGCCGATTGCACATGTATCGCAGTCGGCACGAAAATGGACAGTAATTGAAGAGCACGCGGGCGCATCTTGTCTTGTCTCATCATCTCGGGCTCACCAAGCCGTCGGGCCTGCCCTGCCCTGCAAGGACGATGATCCAGAAATCGAGCCAGTGTGTCGGATCCCTGTCCCTGCTGGTTCGCCCGTGATCAAAGTCAAAATTGTCGATGCAGAGCCCCAACAAAGGAGGACGCTCTCGCGGTCTTGGAGGCGCCATACTCGTACTCGTACTCCGTACTCCGTATCATACTCCGTATCCCGTACTGGTAGCACCTCGCGCCAGGCGAGACGGGAGGCCGTGAAGCCTCAAGCTTTTGCATGCGACTCGTGCTGCTAGAAGGAGTACGCCGTGCAGTAGACTCCGTGCTCCGTGCTCCGTACTCTGTGATCTGTCGTGAAGCCATTGAACGTCAGCAAATAGAACGAATTGTACTCCGTATATACACCGAAGTATTTATCGAGCCAGGCCTGGAAAGATGATGTGCATGTATCAAGTATTCCGAGCTGAGGATGCGAACACCCGTGTCTCCGTACTCGATAGTACGAGTATGCCGCAGACGATTTGTCCATACCGGTTGTAATCGAGCTGTGCGGATGCCAATGCCACAAGCCCAGCAAGCACCCTTGTCCTGTAGTACCCCGTACGAGTACTCGTAGCCTCGCAGAAGCTATTCCCATCTGGTGGCTCTCGGTTTTGCTTTTTCGGCCTCGTCGTCCGCTCTGGATTCCGAGACGCAGAGACTGACCGGATGAGCGGCCCATGACCTGTGCTCTGTAACGCATCGCATGTACGGTATGCATGTAGGCATGAGGTACATACTATACAGTACATATTGAGCCTCGATCCCCTTTCCAAAGATCTGAGATTGGGTCTTGGTCCTTCTCCCAAACCGGTCTGTGATTGCATACTGGTGGTATTCCGTGCTCCGTACATACCTGTACTCTGTGCGCTCTGTGGGCGAATGGAGATTCTGGAAGATGACGCAGGGATACCCATCATACATTGCCGATTGACGACGCACGTTGATGACCTCTTCGGGGAATTGAAGGATTGCCACTGTCACGAGATGATGCGCAACAATCTGACGAGGTGAAGAAAAAAAAGAAGAAGAAGAAAGAAAAATAAAATAAAGGAGAGACGACTTGACGTTGTGAAGGAGAGAAAAAAAGAAAAGAAAAAAAAATCAAAAACAAAAGTCCTACCTTTTGAGGATCTTGAGAGCGGAAAGTGCAAGAGGCTTTTAGGCTGCAGTTGCAACTTCCCTCTGCTTTTCCACTCGAGGCGCTCTTTCCTGCAGCCCTGCAGACTGGACGTGACCGCCGACATCAGCACTTGCCTCTTTTGCAGCAAACTTCCACTCCTCGGGCAGGAGGAGGCTGGTGCAGAGGTTGAAGGCAGGAAGGCGCAGAGGCGGAGGCGACGGCGAGAGGGAAGGAAGCAGCGACGACCCGAACTCGCCCCGGACTGGCGAGAAGAAGGAGCAACTCGGCCAGAAGAGGAAAGAAAAGCCTGGCCTCTCGGACTCGGACTCGGAACTGCAGTCACGGAAGTTTGCATACATTAAAGTCATCAGCAAGAACGGCAGCAGCGACGGGGACAAGACGAGGCAGCGAGAAATCGGGAAGGCGCCAGAGACGAATTTGCGAATACGACGCGATCCCGGATCGACGACGGTTCGCCCGCCCGCGGATCTTTTTCTCCCCCCCCAAAAGCCTTCTCAGGCTCTTACCCATCTTACATACACGATACCCTCAAGTTCCCCCCCCGAGTCCCGCCCGAAAATCCTCTTCCTCTTCTCTTGATCTTGTTTGGCTTTCCAGATACGAAATCAGCTGCAGCTGGTTTCTTTCGGGTCGTTTTATTTTTATTTTATTTTATTTTATTTCTGGTTTCCTCTGTTTGGCCCTCTTCCTTTTTTTTTTTTTTTTTTGGAGGCAAGGGCGTCGACGCCGTCGCGAGGAAGGGCCCCAGACTCGGCTGGCTCGCGTCTCCTGCTTTGTTTCTTCCCGCCTCGCTTCTTTTGACTTTGGCCCCTCGCCATCGGGTTGGAGAGACGCGAGGGGCAAGTTCGAGGCGAAGCGAACGAGCATCTTCGGAAGCTTCAAGTCTCCTCTTCTTCTTTTTTTCTCAGCCGAGCTGAGCTGGTTCAGCGGGCAGGACGACAGAGAGATTGTGTGTCTGAGTCCTGCAGGAGGAGGCAATTGATCGTCCATCGCCAATCGTCCTTCGCAAATCGTCCATGTCCAAGGCCGGTCCAATCGCTCAACGCCTCCCTCAAGGACCTCCCCAAGGACCTCCTCAAGCTCCATCACAGACAGCCCCCCCCAACGCCTCGAGGCTACGAGGACGATGTCGGGCAAAATTGGCGTCATCTGCTCTCGGAGCAACTCCCTGACCAAGAGAGCTCCCGAGGGCTCTCTGGTGGCCGTGCGCTACGAAAAGACCGTCCAGGCCGAGCCTCCCACCCCGATGCCGCCTCGAAATCCTTCTCGTGCGCCATCGCGAGCCCAGTCCACGCGCTCTCCCACCCCGTCCGAATCCAAGTCGCCATCTCCGACTTTTTCAATGCGCTCGCCCTCTCCGACCACCTTTCGCAGCCCCGTCGTCGTCGCGCCGCCCTTGGCGCAGCTCGTCCCCGTCGCGCCCCCTGCCGAGCAGCACCCTGCTCTGCGGACGCCTGTCCAGCAGGCTAGGGCTGCACAGGAGTGCTGGAAGCGGGACTCGGGCCATGCTCCCACACCGACATCCTCTGCCACGATACGAGAGGAGGACGACGAGGACGACCACTGCTTCAACCGCCATGGTAGCTCCCGCAACTACTCGAGGCCTTGGACCTGGGCCGTCGACGATGTCCTCAGGCCCGCCGTCGTGCTTCCTCTGCCCGTCGTCAGACAGCATTCCGGCCGTCGTGCCACGGGCGCCGCCGGCCAGGGCCTCGCTGATTTCCAGGCCACCTTAAGCGACGAGCCCCTTCGCAGGTCCGTCGACCCGCACGACGTCGCCCTGCTGCTGCCGACTTCTGCAGCGCACTCCGTGGCCGTCTCTGGCGTCTCCCCGAGGTCATCCCTCTCCTCGCGCAGGTGGTCGCAACTGGGAATCGAGCCGCCGCCATCACCGACCACAGGCTCCTACGGGCATTATAGTACCTTTACAGGTACAGGTACAGGTACAGGTACAGGTACTGGTGTCAGGCAGCCGAATGTGCTCAAGCGCTTCGGTAAGCAGTCGCCTTCAGGTACCCTGTCGCCCGCCAACAAGGGGAAATTATCAGGCCTGGCGAGCGAGGGGATACCGCCCTTGACATCCCCGGGGCGGGTCCCGCCGGCCCCCCCAGCCCCCGCTAATCCTCGCCGGCCGCCCCCCCAGTCGCCCTCGCCCATTTCCCTCCAATCTGGGCCTGGCTTACCTGCATCAAACTCAAAGCCAGACGACGCCGCGCCTCAATCAGGTGTCCGCCGTTTTAAACCTCTGGGCCTCTCCATTCCCACCGGCGCCCTTATCGATGATGGCTTCATGGCTTCCCTGTCTTTCTCGAATCGTGGAAGCATCATGTGTGGAGACCGACGCCTCGCCGATGTGAGTCCCGACGAGCCTGCTGCCGAGCTCGGCGTCGATCCGACAGCGCTCGCCCGGGGGCTCGAGCTCTCCACTGCGACGACCGCAAGTCAGGACAAGCCCGACGGCGCCGGCGGCGCCGGCGACGAGGACGACAACAACAAAGACGGTGGTGACCATGCAGCCGAAGATGACGCCGCAGCGACTGCGACCTCTGCGACCCTCACCACCCAAACCGCAAACCTACGCATATCCGCTTCACCGCCTTCTGAGGTTCGCGCCCTCCGCAACGACGCCCAGAAAGAGTCCCAAAAGGTGAGATCTCTTTACGGCGTTGGCGAAACCCTCTACAGCGAGGGCAGCGTTAGGTGCCCGTCCAACAGCGGGCCTCTTTCACCCACTCTCGAGGCTCCGTCGGAGGATGAAGGGCAAGACTCGTACGACTCTTCTTTCCTTTCCTTTGCACGGCCGCGTCCCCTTTCTGAAGCCGCTTCAGGATCAGCCCGGCGTCGTGTTCAGAGACGGCAAGATGCTGACTTGCAACTACTCCTCCAGCATGCGTCGCGAGCCCTGCAGCCCGGGGAAGTCGATCCCCAAATCGACCAGCTTCTTCGCCTACCGAAACGACGCGACAAAATTCGACACAGAGTTGGCGGGTGGATTAGAGGACTGGGAAAATGTTGACGGGGCCGACGTCGACCGCTACGGATTCATCGCCGTACCGCGGCTAAGCTCGCAGTCGTCCACGCCCGTCGACGCCGGCACCTCGATGTCGCCGCCCCGGAGGAGGCCCGTCCTGCACAAAAGGGATCCCGCCAGCTCGAGCTCGCGCAGACCCCCTAGCAGGAAGATCTCCGCCCGATCGCTCAACACGCAGAACTCGGGACTCTCGGCCGCTTCGATACGATCTTCCCGCTCGTTTATCAGACAAGCCGGAAACCTCCTGCCGCACAACCGCGATCGCCGCTGGATGGACGAGGCCGGAGACATGCTGACGTTGGCGCCCAACCTGCACGGGGCCGCCGAGGAGGCGGAAATCGCCAGGATATCCGAGTGCCTGAAGCACAAAGAGTGGGAGCGATCGGAGAAGTGGCGCAGGATGGCCAAGGTGATCCGCAAGGGCGGCCAGGGGCAGGGGATGGATTTCGAATTCGACATCAAGAACCCGAAGCTCATCGAGAGGACCTGGAAGGGCATCCCCGACCGCTGGCGCGCCACGGCCTGGTGGTCTTTCCTCGCAGCGTCCGCGGAGGAGCACGGGGGCCTTCCCACCGAAGTCGAGATGATCGCCTCGTTCCATAAGCTCCTCGAGCGACCGTCGCCCGACGACGTGCAGATCGACCTGGATGTTCCTCGAACGATCAGCCGACACATCATGTTTCGGAGGAGATACCGCGGCGGCCAGCGACTCCTCTTCCGCGTCCTGCACGCCCTCTCCCTCTTCTTCCCCGAGACGGGCTACGTGCAAGGCATGGCCTCGCTGGCAGCCACGCTGCTCTGCTACTTCGACGAGGAGAGGTGCTTCGTGATGCTGGTCCGCATGTGGCAGCTTCGAGGGCTGGAGTACCTGTACAAGCCCGGGTTCGAGGGTCTGATGGCAGCGCTCAAGGAATTTAAGGAATCCTGGCTTAACAAGGACGTTGCCAAAAAATTGGTATGTCACCGGCGGATGAGTAGGCCCTTTCGACGCACAGGGAACTGAAACTAATCTCGTCATCTCTAGACGGAGTTGAATGTCGACATCACGGCCTACGGCACGAGATGGTACCTCACATTGTTCAACCTGTCGATCCCGTTCCCCGCGCAGCTGCGGGTCTGGGACGTTTTCCTGCTTCTCGGCGATGATCGATCGAGCGGTCCCGGTGCGATGGCAGGGGCCAGGTCCCACGGATCCGGCCAGAGCCCCGGCGGCGGCGGCGGGCTGAGTGTGCTGCATGCCACGAGCGCCGCCCTGATCCAAGCTCTCAGCGAGGTGCTCCTTGACTCTGATTTCGAGAACGCGATGAAGGCGCTTACGTCGTGGATCCCCATCAAGGACGAGGAGCTACTGATGAAAGTCACAAAAGCGGAATGGAAATCACATCAGGGCAAGAGAAAGACATAGCGAGCTTGCTTGCCAGACGTGTTGCCCTGCAAAGGGACACTCACTCCCTTCTCTACGTCGACGGATGGTCGTCGTGCGGCATGAAAGGGGACTAATCCGTGTCCTCTTTTTTTTTTGTTTTCTCCCTTGCCTGCTTAGTGTTTTTTTTTTTTTTTTTTTTTTTTTTTTTTTCGTTTTCGTTTTCCCTTGCCTGCCTTTTCCCTCTTCTTCTGAACATGCATTTTTCTTCAGTTCTCGATACCCGTCCCCTTTATTGCTCAATACGTTTTATCTATTTCTCACCATCCCTTCCCCTCCTCATCCTCTTTGTCCGGATCTTCTTGGTGGCGAATCGGCAACAAATTTCTACATGCGATTGACTCCTGGTTGATGGCAGGCAGGATTCTGTTGAATGGGTAGACATAACAGGGGAGGAGGGGATCTTGATTTCCTCCCTATCTTCTTCTTACACTCTCTAAAATGATTTCTAATTTTTCCTTGCTGTTTTTCTTTGTTGAGCTTCCATATGGAATGCCGAGGCGCCGCGTGGGCAGGATCAATTTCGGCTTAGACACAGGTATACCCCTTAAGCGTGGCGGTTGAACAAAACGGTGTTGGCTTTGGGCTGGAATCTTCAGGCCGGAGCGGAAGCTGAGCGGCCGGCGTAATGAGATGCGTTGACGGAGAGATTCGAACATGTTATCGGGAGGGGTATCATGTTGTGGGCGTGACATATGAGAAAGAAGCATCGCTGTTGACGCTGTTTGTCCGTCCAGGAAGAGGGCTGGAGGAGCCAGATGGAAGGGGGGGCGGAGGAGAGAGAGGAGGAGGAGGAGGAAGAGAATCGACAGAAGAGCCCGAGATGTGCCTGGCGTTGCCCTGAGAGGCGTGCCGGATGCCATCCAAAGACCACTACGGACGTAGAAATTGATCCCCTTTGTCCAATCTCGAACAACGAACACCGTCTGGCCCGATGATGCTCGCCCTTTCGATTGCCCGACGCCCCAGGATGATTGGAGGATCGTGATCGGCGCCAGCCTGAAGCGGATCCGGCATGCCAGATTGGTCTATGCCCCGATGAGGAGAGCTGTACTCCGTACATACGTATATATATGTATGCGGCTAAAATGGTTGCATATGATGGAATCTTCCAGTCGCACGACGACGACGACGACGACGACGACGACGACGACGACGACGATCTGATCTTCCCACGCCCTGCGTCTGAGGCGTTTTGCTCGACGATTGACGATTGAAGATTGACGGGACATACTGACGCTGGCACGCTTTGTCGGTGGGGACGAGACATTGGAAGAAGTCGTGTCTGCTTGGGAGGCTGAGCTTCTTGGGACTTGTTGAGCTGCCCTTTGCGCTGGCGGTTTTTTTTTTTTTTTTTTTTTTTTTTTTTTTTT
>NIGB01000001.1:3998841-4033254 GCA_003055145.1 Escovopsis weberi | reverse complement strand
CCCCCCCCCCCCCCCCCCCCCCCTTTTTTTTTTTTTTTCCCTTTCTCCTTTCGTAAGCCGGCCTCGTCACCCTCAAAGTCACATTAGAAAGAATCCATGCTTCTCTCGTCCATATTCACAGTCTTTGGCGTCATGGGAAATCGTAATCAAGTCATTATACCGCTCGAGTGCTTCTCCTCCACGGCACCTCCCCTCACACGTCCAGCATGCTCCGGACGATCTGCGGCGGCGTGTCGGTCGAGTCCACCGAGGACGTGCCCGTGTCCCTCCGCGCGGTCGCCGGCCGGGCCCGCGAGGACCCGTCCCGGTGCTCGTCCGAGTACGGCGGAGGCGGGCCGTCCTTGGTGATCTCGGCGATGCGCCGCGCCCGCTCGGCGTCGGCACTGCTGGTATCCGCGCCGGCACCCGCCCCTGCGCCTGCGGGGAAGATGACGCCCGCAAAGGCCTCGACCACGCGCTCTGCCTGGCGCCGCTCCGACTTGCCCTCGTAGCGGGCCGGCAGGGCTGCGGGCTGGAGGCTGCGCACGCCGCCGGACGCCATGGGCCTCATCTCGATGCCGCCGCTGGGGTCGGCCGTGGTCGTCCCTGTCCGCGTCCGCATGCCCGTCCCCGCCCCCGTTTCTGCCTGCGCGTCGTCGTCGTCGTTAAAGCGCACCTGGCGCTCGACGTCGGCGTCGGTCTTTTGGCGCCGGCCGCCGCCGATCTCGTTGACGTTGTTGGCGATCTTGTCGCGCAGGGAGTGCAGGTGCTCACCGCGGACGCGGCGCCACCAGGCGGGCTTGGCGACAATGCCGAGCTCGCGGTTGATGACCTCGCCGCGCTGGCGGCGCTGCTGGATGAGGGCCTTGTCCTCGTTGGGGCTGGCCCAGCCGTACATGACCTGGGCGAAGATGATGAGGAGGGAGGGGCCGTAGCCCCAGAAGTAGATGGCGGCGACGTCGCCGTCGGCCTTCATGACGGAGAAGCGCCAGTGGAAGGAGATGTAGATCTGGTACGCGATGAGGACGAGGCTGAGGGGGATGGTGAGCAGGAAGCGGAGGGGCACGGCCTTGGCGAGGCCCTTGGCGGCCGCGCCGGTGGGCGCGACCCCGTTGTCGCGGTTCCTGTAGTGCTTGATCGAGTGGAAGAGGGAGACGAGGATGGTGAGCCAGGGGACGATGAGGCAGAAGGCGGCGGCCTTGAAGCGGGCGCCGGTGGCGGCGGGTATGGCCTTTGCGAGCTCCTGCTCCGGGGACCGCTGCTGCTCGGCGAATTTCCAGCTCCGGGGGACGACAAGGAAGAAGTTCTAAGGATCGGTCAGCATGAAGACTGCATACCTCTATATGTATGTAGTGGCTGCCAGGAGATGTGCTGTTTCGAAGCCCCTCGGGAGCGATGGACTCACCAGCCAGAGCCAGAAGTAGAACCACAGCGGCAGCCAGAACTCGAACATGGCGCGCTTGTCGTCTGTGCTGTAGATGAAGGGGTTGGGGTCGATGAACTGGCGCTCCTGCCAGCTGCCCCAGTGGCGGACGGACTCCCAGACGAGGGCCATGGTGCCCTGGCAGATGAGGAACCAGAAGAAGGCCGTGAGGACGATGGGGAGCTCCTGGACGTGGTAGCGGTCGACGTCGACGTTGACGAAGAGGCTGATGAGGGCGCAGGCGCAGACGAAGCAGGCCCAGTACCACTGCCAGCGGCGGCCGATGGGGAAGAAGCGCTTCTCCTTGGGCAGGTAGAGCTTGCCGTGCTTGGCGAGGACAGAGAGGGTGAGGACGAGGCCGACGCCGTAGACGACGGCGAAGCCGATGCCCGTGTAGCCGCGGGCGCCGATGGGGTCGACGGCGCTGTAGCACTTGGTCGCGTTGACAAAGGTGCCGTTGGTGAGCAGCAGCGCGGGCTGGTAGGGCCGGTAGGTCAGCCAGCACTTTGTGTTGTTGGACAGCGTGCCGTTGCCGTAGTAGGTGTAGTTCCAGTGCGTCAGCGTCGTCAGGTTGAAGTGGACGCCGCCGAAGACGGTGTCGGTGCTGTTGTCGCCCGCGGGGAAGGGCAGGAGGCTGCGGGCCTCGACGGCCCCGTGGTCGGCCATCTTCAAGTGCTCAAATCCGTCATAGGAACCCGGAGGGCCGGAGGGGAGGACTGGACGGGACCGGCGGGACCGGCGGCGGGCGGCGGACAGAGGACGGAGGACGGAGGACGGATTCGTCGGACCGGCGGGCGAGGGCTGGCCTCTGGTCTCTGGTATGTTGTTTCTTCCCTTGCGGATCGATTTTATCGCTCGCTCGCTCGACCGTGTTTGTCGGGGATGATCCGGATGGCAGGGCACGGGTGACTGCCGGTACCAGTAGTAGTAGTAGTAGGTAGTAGTCCGTACTCGTACGGGAGACGACGAGGCAACGGAACGCTCCGCGGAGGTTCCCGATGCAATGCGCTGCGCTGCGATGCGATGCTATGCGATGCCGCGTGATGCCGTGCGGTTGTCCAGGTGATGCGGCAGTGACGAAGACGCAGTCGGATAGAGGTATCGAGATATGCTCGGATCAAGGCAGTTGCCAGCGGGAAGCACGGCTCGGAATGAAGATGGCGAGGAAATTCGAAATTCCAGAGCGAGGAGAAAGGAGTAATGAGTAATGAGTAGTAGGAAGAGAAGAGGTTGGCAGCGACGGAAGGATCTAAAATCTACTAGAGCGAGCACCTCGGAGTAGATGGATGGATCAAATGGATTGACGGATCAATGGAATCTGCCCGGAATCCGCGTGTATGACATGTATGTAATTGATGTATGGCGACGTCAAATTGGGCGCCATTTGCTGACGGCGTTCAAATGGCCGGGCGTGCCGTTGCCGAACCGCCGACGAAGCCGCGCGCCAGTGTGCAGGTTGAAGGATCCCATGGATGGATCTTCCGAGGCCGGGGCCAAGGCCGAGTCTGTGCTGCGAAGACGATGATGGATCCAGCAACGCAGCGGCCTTTGCATGTCCATTTCGGGGCCGAAGCAACGCATGAGGCTTGGTTCGAGATCAATTGCATCTTCGGGGGATTTTCGTCGACGCAGGTACAGTGCGGATAATCCGGTGCGCGGACTGTGGATCGACCCGAGGCCCCGCGGCGATAAGAACAGTGCTATCTGGGACGCAAATCTACTGTAATTTACAGGGACTTTGGGCAACTGCAGCTCAAGCCTTTGTGCGCCGTCCGAGGATGCATGGCGGGAGACATACAGTGTCAATTCTCCGGTCCTGAACTGGGCAGCCGTGAAACAGGCGATGACGAGCCTCAAGGTGGTCAATCCTTGATCAATCAATGCATCAATCAGTTGATACAACTGACCCCCCGACTACGATGGCATCATTGATGAGATTTGGTGGCAATTGATATCCTTGACATACTCAAAATCACCCCTCCAAGGCCATGGCGGCTCAAGCCATGGCGGCGCCGGCCAGTCCCCCTCCCAGGCCCTCCGACGAGCCGTCCTACATCGACTACGAGGCCTTCCTCTCCCCCGACTTCGACCCGGCCGCCTTCGCAAACACGCTCGTCGTCGCCACCAACAACCCAAACGACTCGCCCCTCGACCTGTCCACGCCCCTCTCCCGCGTCCTCTTCGACGCCCAGGAGGTCGACTCCCACATCGACGCCCTCACCACCCGCTCCGCCGAGCCCCTCCTCGAGCACACCAGGGCCCAGAACGAGGCCAGCCAGCGCATCGTCTCCGAGCTAGACGCCCAGATCAGGGGCCTCAACGACAGCTACAGGCAGCTCGAGAAGGAGGTCATCGACAAGCATGCCGAGGCCGACGAGGTCCGCCAGGTCGCCCTGCGCCTCTGGGAGACCCTGACCCTCAGCCGGTCCGTCGGGAGGTGCCTGCAGCTCGGGAGGCAGCTCGAGGCCCAGTTCGCGGAGCTCGGTGGAGCCGCCGCCACCACCACCACCACCAGCGGTGGCAGCGGCGGTGGTGGTAGCGGCGGTCCCGGCATCGTCGTGACGGCCAAGGAGGACCACGGCGCGCTCGTGCGGTGCTCCTACACCATCCTCTCCCTGCGCGAGATGCTCGGCAGCAAGGCCCCCGGCGAGGAGGGCCACGGGCTCGACAGGGTCGACGCCATCCGCAGCCTACAGACGAGCGCCGTCTCGCCCGTGGAGCGATCGGTCCGCGACATCTCCGAGCGGCTGGTCCGCGACTTCTCGATGCCCGGCACCACGACCTTTGCGCAGGGCGAGGACGCCCGGTCGCGCCTCTTGTCCGCCGTCACGGCGCTCTACCTCCTCTCGCCCTCGCCCTCGCCCTCCGCGGGCATCGACCCGGACGCCTGGACGCCGCGGCTGCTCCTCCAGGCCCTCGAGTCCCACATCCACCTGTCGCTCCAGACGAGCGTCTCGTCCGTCGCGCGCGCCCTGGCCCAGCTGCCCATCCTGGACAAGGCCCTGTCCGAGGTCGCCTCCCGCTGCCAGAGCATCGTGTCGCTCGGCATCATCCTCGAGGCCGCCAAGCCCCCGCCCCACCCCCGCCTGCCCAGGGCCGCGCAGCTGAAGCAGCCGCCGAGCCTGATTGAGTACCTCCTCTCCCGCCTCGAGACGGGCTCCCTGACGTCCTACTTCTGGCGCACACTGGCCAGCAACCTGGCGTCGCGCGTCCAGGACACAATGGCCCGCGGCGGAGTCGCGGCCCGCACGCTGCGGACCAACAAGGCCGCCGTGGGAGACGCCGTCCGCCAGGCCGTCGTCAAGGGATGCCAGCCGCCGACCGCCCTGGTCAACGGCAAGGAGAAGGCCAAGGCCGACGTGAATCGGGACCGGGAGATTGCCATCATGGTGGGGAGTGTGATGAACAATGTACGGTGACGACGAGATTCATACATACACGGCAATCAAGACAACCTACTAGGTCAAGGAGGGACTCGGGAGGGAGGGAGGGAGGGAAAGCGGCGCATCTTCTCGCATCTAGACATTGATTCATTCTGGCAGAGCTCCATGTTCTTCTTCCCATCAATTTCCCTTTCCCTCGCCCCCCCCTCCCCCCCCCCCCCCTTGCATCGACGTGCGAACGTGATGGACGTGCGGGCTGAACACCCGATTGTTCAGCCCCTGTTTTCACACAGCTCACTCAGAAGTCGATGTTCTTGATTCGACCATCCACAAGAAGCATCAAAGTCCTCATGACCTCGCGTGTCTCACGAATTAGCACATAGCTAAACACAGCTAACCTTCGCTCACTGAGTACCTCGTCCTCGTACGTAATGTAAAGTGGCAGGATTCGGGTGTCGCCATTGAGGCTAATTCTGGTCCGTACAATCTAGGGTTAGGGTTTATCGAAAAGGACGACATCCCCGAGCCGTGATTGGCTGCAGCAGATGATGCAGTAGACCAGGACTTGAGACAATCGTCGGACGCGGCGCTGCAAGCAACGTAAGACGCAAGAACTTCCAGTCCTCAAACACCGCTCATTGCCTCGGGCTTTGGACCCCAAATACGTGCTCTTTACTATCTCTACCTCGGAGTACAGTAACGGGCTACCTCTCTCTTTGGATTTTATCAGTATTGATTGATTCTCACCAAATCACACTCGTTTGACTCCTGCCCAGACCTGAGCTCGTCGTCGTCGTCACCGTCGTCGCCAGAATGCACTCGAACTGCTCCCTCTAGGTACTAGCCCATCACCGCCCGGACCTCATCCAACAGATTCCACATATTGATCTTTGGCCGTCGCCCGCGATCCCGAACAGAGGATCAATAATGCCTTCCCATCCCGACGACTCGACTGCGTCGCTACAGACGCTCCAGCGGAGGGCCGAGCCCGCGCTGCGCGAGCATCTCAGCCGGCCCTGGACTTGCATCGTGCGCGGCTCGATTGCGGCCTCGTATCCGATCCAGGGCATCTGGTATTTCATGCGCAACCGCGAGTTCTGGCCGCTGTTTCTCGGAAGACTGCTGCCGCTCTCCCTCATCTCCCTCCTGGTCTACTTCATCCTCTTCACCTTCACCTTTCTGCCGCAGTATGCCTTCCTCATCTTCTTCCACGGCTGGGGGGCGTGGGTCAATGCCATAGTCCTGGTCCTCGGCGAGGGCCTCGTCATCATCCAGGCCTTGTTTGAGGGCTTCTTCGTGGATGAGTGTAGGGTGGACGTCTTTGATGTGAGTCATTCGAAATCAATTGATCCTTTCAATTTTTTTTTTAATTTTTTTTTTCTTCTTCAAAAATACCTGGTTGTGAAATTCGGTGGAATCTAGACTGACTGTGACGGACAGGCTGCTTTGATCAAGCTCTCGCTCAAGGATCTCATCGCGCCGCACCGCATCCTCAACGAAGACGCGCCAAACGCGGTCAAGATGCTGGGCAAACCCACCAGCTCGGCCGTCTTCAACCCCTTCAGCGCGAAGCAGGTCGTCGAGCTCGTCGTCTTCCTTCCCCTCAACCTCGTCCCCTACGTCGGCCCCTTTGCCTTCATCGTCATCACCGGCACCAGGATGGGCAAGCTGTCGCACTACCGCTGGTTCAGGCTGCGCGGGCTCTCGCCCGAGGCCGAGCGCAGGGAGATCAGGAGCCTACAGTGGGAATACGTCTGGTTCGGGACTGTGGCCATGGTCCTCGAGCTCGTGCCCATCCTCTCCTTCTTCTTCCTCCTCACCACCAGCGCAGGAGCGGCCATCTGGTCCGCCAAGTTGGAGATGGCTAAGCGCCTCGAGGCGGAAATCGCGACGGGCTACGACGGGCAGCCTCCCCCTTACTCGGACGAAGTCGTCTGAGCACCAGTACTACTACCAGTACTACCTCAGTACTACTATACTCTGCACTAGTACTATTACCGGTGTCATGGTCGGAGTCGGGAGATATTGGAAGCCCACAGCACCACGACCTCTCCCGTCACGTTGAAGCGCGCGCCATTATTGATAAAGGGCTCGGAGGGTATAGGTCCCTCTCGTGATTTCACATCGGCAGCCCGTTTTTTGTCGTGACGGTGCAAGCGAAGCGGCGCCTAGCGTTGAACCTCGTGTTCCAGCCTGTTTCTTCATCTTGCTTCCAGGTACTGCCTAGGTACTACTACTACTAGATCAATAGATGAGAAAAGCGGTCTGTCAGGTCTTCCTGCCTTCCAGAGTCTCCCACTGGAGGTACGAATACGTGGCTCCTGGGTCATCGATCCCGGCGAGCGAAGGTCGTTCATGCTCCTCATGAAGCACTGACAAAGAGCACTCCTCCCTTGAAAGGAAATTGATCATGTTGACAAGTTCAAGGTCATTGCACGCTCGCGGGAATCGTTCCTCCTGCCGCAGGTGCTCCATCGAGATCAACTTCCTGACCACTGAAGTTCGAAATTGACTTGACCCCCGCCTTCCTCATGTGCATGCCAGGCACATCTGCTCCTTCGACTTCCAAGGCAGTCAATCATGGGTCTTGCCTCCGGCCGACTCCTTGCTCGCGTTGCCACTGCCGTTTTGGTCCGAGAGAGTATCTTCGAAACAGCGAGGGAAGGCGCATGTCTCCGGAAACCACCCATTACGGGCATTGCTTATCTGTCCTGACTCGACAGGTAACCTGTTTCCCGGCTTGACCATATCTTGGAGCCAGGCGGTCAGAGAGATGCCTCCTTCCTCGTCTACGAAAGGCACCGAGACGCCATTCAAGAAGTTCCAAGTTTCTTGGGTCCTCAATCGAGTCATCAATCAGTACCTTCTCCTCCTACATGCCTGGTAAGACTACTAAGGCAGGTCAGGGGAAGAGTAAATTGAGGTATGACGCCTTTGACAATACTAGTCCATTGACCTCCAAAGGGCAACACGTTCTTTTCTTGCCGAATGGTTGTGGCAATGGCTCCAGAGACAGAGAAGAGGGGAAGGGTTTTTTTCCTAGTGCCTGATCGCGGAGTGCTGAACCTGGAGAAAGGCGTCGAGATGCCGGGCTGCTCTTTCCTCTTTCGTCCTCAATCACCCCTGGATAACAAGTCGACACCCGTGTGGCCGTTTCGGCGCTCGAGTACTCGTCTGTTCCTTCCTTTCCAGAGGTTGCTTCGCCTTCGTGACCGCAACTCTGGTCTATCTGGTGACGGAAGAGGAAAGCGCTTCCCATTGCTGCTCCAGGCCACCAGCGCTCCCCTTCTTTTCCCTCTCTCGAAAAAATTATCCCCCTTCCCCCCCCCCCCTCCCCCCCTTCTCCCCCTCTTCTTCTCTTCTCTGTCCTTCTTTCTCCTCAACATCTGCCTCCATCTCCTCCTCTTTCTCTCATCATCAGCCCACATTCGTTTTTCCCTCGTTCTTTTTTTCTTTTCCCTCCTTTATCATCGACTTTGGATCGTTTGGCCTGCCTCTCATTGTTTGGCATCTCACTTCCATCCTCTTGTCAACAGCTCTTCCTGCTCAAGGCCGCTGACGTTCATCATGCGTGCCCCGGCAGCCCTGGCGGTCTTAATGACCAGTGCCTTGGCGCAATATTCCAATGCCCAGGTCACGGGTTATGGGTGAGCCGCCCTCTCTCTCGCCATCCAGACTCCATCAATCGCTGACCAGATTCATAGAACGCCAAATGGCAACAATGGCGGAGCCCTTGGTGGCACCGGCACCGGTCCTGGCTCCCCAGGTGGTCCGAATGGCATCCCGGCCAACAATGCCTATGGCAATCCCGGTGGCAACCCAAACGCCAATGCCAATGGTAATCAAGGGGGCATCTCGGGAGGCATGCCAAACGCCAACCCCACTGTCAATAATGGAGGCCTTCCAGGAGGCAATCCTGCGGGTGTCCCCGGCGGTGTTCCAACCGGAATCTCTGCTGCTCTGCCCGCTGCCTCGCCTGGATCGTCAACCTGTGCAGCCTCGGGCGGTGCCGCCACCGTCTTTGTCACTGTCCTCCCTCCCGGCACCATGAACCCCTCCGGCCTTCCTCAGCCAGATGCATCCGGTCCTGTCCTGACTGGACAGAACAGCGCTCTCGGTGCCACAACTGTCTTGGTCTCTCCTGTTCCATCCCTGCAAGCCACACAATCTGTTGTTTCACCCTTCACAACACTCACAGTTGATGTCTGGGGCAATGGTCCAAACTCGGGAGATCACCCCGGCCCACAGTCCTCTGGGAATCATCCCGCCGCCTACTCCAATGCTGTTCCAAACCCCGCAAGCCAGCCCGTCGCCAACCCCAACGGAGGGGCCACGAGTGCCCAAGGCGCCGCTTCCAACGGACCTGTCACTGGACCGGCTTCCGGTGCCGCTCCGTATGGTGACACTGGCGGCCTGCCAAGTGGCCCCGGGTTCCCCGTTCCAGCTTCAGCGACTGCTTCTGCGCCATTCTCCGTGGTCACCGGCACATCTGTCGCTTGGATCACCGGCTCTCAGGGTCCAACTCAAATCACCGTTCTGTCCCCACACACTCTCACCTTTGGCCCTGCCCCGGTCGCTTCCCCTGGACCTGATGGCTCTGTCCCTCGTTTCACCTTCACAGGCCCCGACGGGAAACCAACGGTTGTTGCGTATCCTGGCGGAGGCTCTGCACAAGCCATCACGACAGGAGTCGCGCTGCCGACAGGTCCCGCCTCCGGCCCCATTGGGTCGCCTGCCTTGTCTGGTTTGGGCGTCACCACTTGCACAAGCTACACCATCCTCGGACCGAACGGGATCCCCACCGTCGTTCAGTCCACCTGGCTTGTCGATCCTGCCATGGCCGCCCCCACTGGACTCCCGACAGGTGCTCCGTCTGTTCCCGGTGCCAACCCGGGACTGACGAACGCCCTTGGAAGCACAACATGCACAAGCTACACTGTCCTTGGGCCGAATGGCCTACCGACTGTTGTTCAGTCTACCTGGCTCGTCGATCCTGCCATGGCAACTCCGACTGATCTCCCCACCGGAGTTCCCAACCTTTCGGGTGCCGGTAATCCGGGATCTCCCAATGCCCCTGGGAGCACGACTTGCACCAGCTACACCATCCTCGGACCGGATGGCCGCCCGACAATTGTGCAGTCAACATGGGCCCTGCCAAACCCCGTCAACACTCAATCTGCCCTCGCGGTCACCTCTGGACTTTCTCTGCCTTCCCCCTCCCTCTCTGGTCTTCTCGGTCAGATCACACCTGGCCCTGCTGTTCCATCCGGAGTCGGCCCAGTCCTTCCTGGCGGCAATGGCATCACGACCTGCACATCTTACACTGTTCTTGGTCCTGATGGTCGTCCTACCATTGTTGACACCACGTGGTTGATTCCTGCCGCTGCTTCTTCTGCGGCCCCGGTGAACGGCCCTGGTGGTCTTCCGAACCAGATCAGCGGCCTTCCAGACTCTCCTCCTTTGCCCTCTGGCATCGTCCCCAATGCCAACGGCATCACCACATGTACCAGTTACACTGTCCTTGGACCGAATGGTCTCCCAACTGTTGTCGATTCGACCTGGGTCATCCCGGTGTCCGCGGCCAGCAACACTGCCACAGCGAACGCCGTCACTGGTATCCCCAATCCTGTCACTGGTCTACCAACAGTCCCATCTCAACCTGTCGGTGGTGCAGCTCCCGCCGCGAATGGGGTGACTACCTGTACATCATGGACTGTCCTCGGTCCCAATGGCCTTCCGACTGTGGTTGAGTCCACCTTTGTCGTCACCGCAAGCGCCATGCCCGCGGCGACAAGCATTGGCTTCCCATCCGCCGTTCCTCAGGGAAGCAGCGGCCTCCCGCAAGGCCTTTCACCTCTGGTTCCTGGAAGCGACGCATCCACCACATGCGTCACCGTGGGAGTCGTTGGTCCGGATGGCAGAACAACGCCAGTTGTTCAAACAGTCGTTCTTACCCCCGGTGCAGGCAACAGCCTACCGACCTCAGCAGCCATCAACTTCCCGCCCCTTGCTCCTCAGCACGATCAGACAGCTCTTCCTCAGGGAGTCTCACAGGTTCCATCTGCAAACCAACCGACCACTACGTGCATCACAATCAATGTCCTGGGTCCAAACGGGATCGCTACGCCTTTTGTTCAGACTGTCGTCCTGACACCGACTGGTCCCAGCCTTGGGTTTCCCACTGCTTCCATTCTCCCTGGTGTCCCCTCGCTGCCGCAGTCTCTGCCTGGTGGCAATCCAAACCTCAACGGCTACGGAGCGCCGAACAGCGGTCTTCAATCAATACTGCCCCCATCTGCAGTTGTCTCTGGCCTCGGTACTGAGCCCGACATCACACTGACTGGCACCATCACGTCCATCCTCACAGTGCCCGGCGGCCCATCTGCGCTGCCCCCTTCGTACAATGACCCTCTCGGTAATGGCTCTCCTTTCCCCCCCTCTCTCACAGCACAGGCTGCAGGGGTTCCCACCTCTCTGCAATATGGGTCGCTTCCATTTGTGCCGAACGGGGCTCATCTCGCCTCGGTGCTGCAAACCAGCACTTGGACCAACATCATCCAGGAGCCGACGACAACTTACACGCTGAACTTTCCCCTCACAACGATGGCCACCGTGACTGTTCCGAATTCGGTATCTCAATACAAGCGTGCTCTGAGACGCCAAGAGAGGTAAGATCTCCTTCATGGCAGCTTTGGACCTTGCTGATGCAGTGACAGCTCCTCTGCACCCCAAAGCGGTTGGGGAAACTCCAGCAGCACCTCAGCGGATCCGTTCTCTCAGAACACCTCGCTCGGTGCAAGCATTTCGTCTGCGCTCGGAAGTCAATCCCCAGCCTCACCGTCTCTCCCACCGGCCCCCTCCTCAGTGCCCACGCAGTCATCAGCGACGATTGGTAGCCCAGCCACACCGACAATGTGCGCCAGCGGAGGCAAGATTGGGAACGTGACCTTGAATGTATGTCTCCTTCCTCCCCTCACGACTGTTCATGGCATCGCCGCTGACAATGCGCAGTTCGACGAGACCAAGCCCGGCCCTCTCTTCAATCCCTCAAGCGACTTCTGGTTCTCCGAGGGGTTCGTCATTGCGCCTCCGTCCTCCCAGACATCCCAAGCGTACACTCCATCATCTGGTGGTCAGCTTATTGAATTTGTGCCGCCTTTCCTCTCCTCTCCCTCCACGTCTGGATCTCGAGACACGGCAGAGATCGGAGTAGGTCCGAATGGCGCCAGCCCCTGCTTCAGGTTCGACTTCCACGGTGCCAATCTCGGATGCGCTGCACAGGGCAATGAGCAGTGGTGCGAATTTGAGATTTCTGCCTATTCATACAACGAGAGCTCGACCAAGGAGCAGTCCATCGCTTGGTCTGAGACCAAGCGTGTCCCTGCGTGCCCCAACTTCCCGGCCGGAGGCTGTCAATTGACGCCAGTCCAGTTGGACGGATACACCAACATCACATCCGTCTTGATCAAGCTCCACGTCGGCCTCGACCTCCGAGTGTGGTGGGGAGATGACTTCCAGATGGGCTGGACCGATAACAGCTGCGCGGCCGCAACTTGCCGTGCAAACGCTCTCCCCCACCGCGTCAAACGCGAGACCATTGAGACTGTCGCTGAGCAGGGCGTCTGGCACTGGACTCCCTTGGGACTCGAGCGCCTCGATGATGAGTATGTCTGGCAATCACTTGATTGATTGTACTTTGTTGGGCTGGATGAAATGTGGGTGCCTGCTGTCGATTGACATTTGCTGGTTGATTGAGATCATCTGAGACTTAATTTTTGGGCAAGCATGATAATGTATGACAGGTGCAGGGCCTGGATTTGATTCTTATGGAGCTTTGATATGGGAATCAGAATCATCACAGATCAAGATGCCATAGTCACCAATACAGATTTGCAATCGGCCACGTTGAATGAATTAATTGCCTTGTGAAGCGGTCCGTGTCGGTGGCGCTGATGGTGGAGTTTGATAGTGCGAGACTGAGATTGCAGCGTGGATCTATATCCGCGCGGTCGAGATCTGTACGAACAACATCGCTCATATGGTATCTATTCTGGGTACTAAGTAAGGAGATCGGTGGTACGACTGGTCTCCAAGAGTGTCGTCAGTTTGATTGCTTGAGATCCTGACCTGTGATGAGACGGACTTGTTCTAAGGCCATGACCTAAAGCATCGGCTCGACGAGGCATCGTCACAAACAACCCCCCGCGCAGCATCTTGCTCTGCTTCAAAAGATTTTCCCAGATCATCATCCGATTACAAAAATTGCTAAAGGCTTCAAGACATCTTTTCTCTCCCCCAACTATCCCCTGCATACCAAAGGCGATCCCAGTCCTTTTCCTCCTTTTGCGGGGACTCCGGCCAGATGCTTGTTTCGACGGAGGAGTCGCGGCGGGTGGGTCACACGGACTTGGACTCTGGTCCTACGCCGCGGCTCGATTGTCGTCTGGCCCGATCCAGTTGCTCATGTCGTCGGTCCGAGTCAAGAGTAAGCGAAGAATATCGAAGGCGCCGTTACATGACAACCTAGAGATCCCCCCCCCCCTTTTGATTAGCTGACCATGTGTGTGACTGAGAGAGTGTGAGAGGTGCACTTACGCATTCGCCGTCTTGCTTGCCCTGCGGGATGCCCATGTCCTCGAACGTTGCGGGGCCTTTGCCCGCCTTGCCCGCGGCGGGACTCGAGGACGGCGGCGCTGCCTGTCCAACGGGCGCCGTTGCGGTCCTGCTCGGTGGAGGGCGGGATGCGCTCCCGGGTGCTTGGGAGCCTTGGGGCAGGTTTGTGGGTGTGCGGGGGGGTCCGCCGGGGCCGCCGGGACCACTGGGACCGGGAGGCCCCCCGGGACGCGTGCCGGCTGGTGGAATGCCGCCCTGGGGGCCGGGTCCGTTTTGGGGCCCGCCGTATCCGCGACCGCCCTGGCCCGCTGTGCCGGGTCTGCTGCCGCCGCCGCCGCCGCCGCCTGCTCCAGGACCGTGGGGATCGTAGCCACCGGATGGAGCCCTGCCGCGGCCGGCTGCGTTGGGGCCGTTTTGGGGGTATAGGCTGCCGCCTGCCTGGCCCGGTGCCATCCGCGGGCCGCCCTGGGGGTTGATGCCGAAGGCGCTACCTGCGCGATCGGCCGCCGGCCCTTGCCCGTGGTGGTAGCCGGGGCGATGACTCGTGTCGTCCTCGGGGTAGGGCGCGGAGCCCTTGCCGCGGAGGTTGAGCGGCTGGGGCCGGTCATCTGTAGGGTACGGCGCACCGGGGATTGCGCGCAGCGGCTGTCCGAAGCCTTCCGTGTCCAGGCGAATGTTGAAGGGCCCCGAGTTCGAGACCGGGGGCCCCGCGGCCGCGCCTGCTGTGGAACCCGAGCTGACAAACGAGGCTCTGGAAGGGTCGGGAAAGCTGGCGTGATCCGTGACGATGGTCGGCCGCGCTGCGGGCGACGGGAGTGGGGACACCCGGGGCGATTGACCGTTTGGCCCTGCTGCGTTTGGAGGCCGCGCAAGCCCTCCGTCATTGACCGGGGTGGGGGGCCCACTGCCTTCATTGAGGGTCGGCATCTGCGTCTGGGGCTTGGCGAAACGGTCTGGCCGCTTGCCCCTCTGCGAGCCATGTTGCGACTTGATGCGGGTGTGTGTCGTCGTCTCGTGATCCTGCTTCGACAAGCTCCTATCTTGGCTCAGCGATTCCAACCGTCCGATGGCGTCATGGTTCTCGTGATCAGCGGCAAGCTGATACCATCTCCGCGCCTCGGGAATGCTCTTGTTGACGTGGATGCCGATCTCGTGGTAGTAGCCCATGGCGAACTCGCCGGTGGGGAGCTTGGCCGTCGCGGCCTCGCGCGCGTATTGGTAGGCGAGCTCCTCGTTCTTCTTGAAGACACCCTCGTAGCCGAAGAGGAACCACCGGCTGACACCGAGGGCGGCCTCGGGCACGCCTTGCTTGGCCGCCAGGCCGTAGTAGTGGAGAGAGAAGGAGGGGTTGAAGTCGCAGCCGAGTTGGCAGAGCTCGTAGGCCTGGCCCATCTTGAGCTGTGCCTTGGCGAACCCCAGGTATGCGGCCTTCTCGACGTACATCTTGGCCGCGTCAATGGAGAGGGAGAGCAGACCCTCGGGGACGGAGATATCGGGTAGATCTCGGGCGATGAGCATGCCGTACACGTAGGCGCCCTGGGGTGCATCCTCGTCGGCGCCCTCGGCGGCGTTCCGGATGCGTTCCAGCCCTCCGTGGTAATCCTTGGATTCGCCGTGCTGGCCGAGGAGGCTGATCATGCCCATGCGATACTGGGAAGCCGAGTCTCTGAGGCTCAGGCCGCGGTAGTAGTGCTCCTTCGCCTTGGACATGTCGTTTGACTGCTCGAAGAGCATGCCCATGCGGTACTCGGACCTTGCGTTGCCGAGCTCGGCAGCCAGCTTGTAGCCGGCAAATGCCTCGCGCTTGTCCATCCGCTCGCCGAACTTGCCGAACTCGAACCACTTGGCACGGATGTAGAGGGCGTCTGGGTGCTCCTGGCTGGCGAGGTGCTTGATGATGTTGAGGGCGTCGACTCGCAGTTCGTGCTCGATGCGGGGTGTGGAGGGCCGGACGGAGCCCTTGTCGGCGGCCTCGCGGACGGCGGCGTCCATGGAGACCTCGGCCCAGATGAGCACATCGCGGGCCCAGGTGATTTGCATGGAGATGTTCTGGGAGTGGAGGACATGGTCTCTGGCTTTCCAGAGGATCTTTTCCTTCTCGTCGTCGGCGGGAGGGATGTTATCCCCCTGGACCTTTGGGAAAGGCGAGAAGGACGGCTCGTCCCAACCCATGTTGTCAAATGGTTTGCCGCTACCGTTTGCCGGGTGTTGTCGAGAGTACTGCTGCTGCTGCTGCTGCTGCTGCTGCTGCTGTTGCTGTTGCTGATGTTGCTGCTGGTACTGGTGCTGGTGCTGGTGCTGGTGCTCTTGTTGTGGTTGTGGGCTCGGTTGTGGTTGTGACTGTGGTTGTTGTTGTTGTTGTTGTTGCTGTTGCTTCTGCGGCTGCGGCTGCGGCGATGGTATCTGTCGTGCACGGCTACCTTCGTCGTGGTGCAGATGTGTCCTGAAGTCGGCGTCGAGGGAAGGCAGTTGAGGTATTTTGTCGGGTATCTTGGGCGGCCGGCCGGGACCGGAGAGGGTCGAGTTGGTAGAGGGGATCGGGGGTTCGGAGGAGTGTGGTCGTTGATGGGGTTCGCTTTCACGAGCCTCGAGTTCAAGACGTTGGAGGTCGTCTTGCATATTTTGGGGGACTTGAGGGGTCACCCTGTCGGGACTCAGGAGGACGGAGGCACACCAGAAATCGTCAGCGGCCAGCCCCACCTCGAACATCGCCAGGCCTCCTCCAACAGCGCCATGTCATTCGGTAACCGCATAGACGAGAGAGCAGGTCTGGCAAGGGGAGCAACGCCGGGAAAAAGGGGGGCCGGATGGGAGGGGGGCGGATGGGGTGAGGGGGTGGGAAGGGGGTGGAGATGGGGAGGGTCTGGGTCTGTTTATGATTTTGGTGGTTTTTTTTTTTTTCTTTCTCTCTCTCTCTCTCTCTCTCTCTCTCTCTCTCTCTCTCTTTCTCTTTTTCCTTTAATATGATTCTTCTTCTTCCTTTTTTGCCCTTTCTCTTCTTTTTCTTTCTTCTTCTTATCGAGACACAAGTCATGTCACTCGAACAGGAGAAGGGAAAAAAAAGGAAAAGAGAAAGAGAGAAAAAAGAAGAAAGAAAGAAAAGAAAAAGAAAGACCAAGAGGGAGAAGAGCAGCCATCACAGCGCGCCGGCATCAACCACCCACAGGACCCCGACTCGCTCGTGCAGTAGATCCAGAATCTCCATCTCATATGGCACTCCAGCTCGACTCGGTACTCGTACTCAGTCAGACTCACTCACCTCTGGGGTGCCGGCGCCACGAGCTCTGGCATAAAGTAATCATCGTTGTCCCTGCCGGGCACAAAGGTGGCGCCGAGTCTGGCCGCCATTGGAACGCACTGGGCCCTGGAGCCGTGAACAAGACCTGTCAGGTTCCTTTTTCTTCTTTTTCTTCTTCTTCCTTTTTCTCCCGTCCCTCTTGCTTCTCTCGCGCGCGAGATCGGGCTGTCGCTCTGATAGTCGCCGTCGCCGTCGCCGTCGTTGTCGCCGTCGTCGTCGCCGTCGTCCACTACTGTACCTGTACCTGTGTGTATCAATGTGTGAGTATGTACTCCGTACTCGTATGGTCCTGCTCTTCGGGTATTTATTATGCAGAGTGTCTCGGTCTGTTCGCTGGGCCTGGCCTGGCCTGGCATGGCTGGGTCAGGATCGATTTGCAGGCGCTGCGCCGCACCGGCGGGCGGATCGCCCAGGGCTGCAGAGAAGCAATCTGAGGAACTGGAACGGGAACTAGAATCGTACTCGTACATACCGGTTTTTCTCTGGCTCGTGGTGCCTGCCTGCCTGCCTGTATGTACGAGTCCTCGCACAGTAGCAGTGAGAATCTACTGGTAGTAGCGTCGTGCTGGGGGCCTTGTCCGTGCAGACGATGGATGGACGGGTGGATGGATGGATGGATGGATGGATGGATGGATGGATGGATGTAAATTAGGCGGGGCGCGCGCGGGATGCGGGATCGATCGATGGAGGCGAGCGAGGCTCGAGATGGGCTGAATGGATTGATGGGAATACACCACTTGAAGAGGCGAGGAGGCGATGAGACGAGGCGGTACTAACGAGGCGCTTTTCGAGGAGGATCTCGTCTGGCTTGGTGGTGGTGGTGGTGGTGGTGGTGGTTGTTGTTGTTATTTTTTCTCCCTCTTCTTCTTTGTCTTCTTCTTTCTCTCTCCCCTTCCCGTATCCTCGTATTGCTGTTGCTGCTGTATTTGTTGGAGTAGTTGTAGTAGTAGTCCTTGTTGTTGTTGTTGTTGTTGTTGTTGTTGATGTTGCTAAAGTGAGGGTTTCCGCGGGAGGGAGAGGAAGGGCAGGTCAGACAACTTAAAGGTCATCAGCCATCCATGAACCATCCATGAATTGCCTCGTCAGCAAGACTCCCGAGGGGATCAGCGACGAGGGATCGGCCGGCATGGACATGTAGTCGATCTACTCGTACTGCTGGATGCTGCCACGAGCACCAGGAAGACAAGGTACTAATGGAAATCTCATTGATCGATTTGTTTCATCTTCTCTGTAACCTAGTACCAACCGCCCACAGCGTACTCCGTAACCAGGCTGATTAGTATGGTCATCACCACCCACAATGATGACCTCTATGACCATGATGGATGCCCCATCACCGACAGGATCCAATTACTACTCTCTCTGACCATCACGATACATTCGTATGTACGAGTACTACCTCTCGCATGTACAGGTAGAGACGGCGCACGCGCACGCACGCGCGTCCATTGCGGGCGGTGCGCTCTACTTAGTGTTGTTGGTGGCTCGGCGGCTCCAAATTAGTACAAACACCTAGTAGTACGGAACCAAACGAGTACGACGATTAATCTATTCGATCAATGTATGTATTGCGCCGCAGAGGCCGAGCAATGACGGATGAAAGGCTGTGATGGCCACATGCCTGCCCTGCCTCGGTCCAGTCACAAAGCAGAGAGGCAGAGTCGAAGCCATGCCAAGCAGCCTCAGCCAAGGCGTCATGACAAAACGAGACCGAGCATAGCCCGCCATGGCAGGGCATCGCCGGCTTGTCCTGGCTTGCGGATTCGAGGACGGAAATCTTCTCTGCTATGTATGTCGCCTGGTCTGACAGGGCCCCAGACGCCCTCAAGCGCAATAGACAAATGCAAGATGCAAGATGCAAGATGCAAGATGCAAGATGACAATGACAATGACAATGACAATGACTGACTTACCCCCCGGCGCGCTTGTCATTCCCTGCGATTCATTGGATGGACCAGCAGGCACAGAAATTGAAATGGAATTGGAATTGGAGTTGGAATTGGAATTGGAATTGGAATTGGAATTGGAAATCAAAGACGCACGACTTGAAGCCTGAAGCCTGAAGGAATCCAAGCCCATCTTGATTATATAATCATCTCCGGAACGGATCAACCATCGGGATGATCCGGACTCTAGGGTAGGCAGTTCCCATGTCGACGTCAACTCGATGCGTGCATTTCAATCAATGATTTGATCGATTGAATGAAAGCTCGACTCTGCGTCAGCGTCATTCAGCCTGGCATTGATCCAGCCAAACGACATCACCATCCAACGAAACCCGCAACCTCATCTCTCAACCGCGCCGGCCCCAGCACACGCCTTCCACGGACAGTGCACATCCATTCATCCATCCATCCATTGCACCTAGCATCGGCATTCCCAATCTGCATCTCGCACTCAAAGCAAAACCCCACCGGAAGCAACTCCTCAATCCCCGACCCGCGTCCAGCTCCTCGTCCCCCAGCAAGCTCCCACGGCAACACCAACACACACACACACACACACAGAGAGAGAGAGAGAGAGAGAGAGAGAAAGAAAGACACACACACTTACACACACACACACGCCACCATGGCCGATCGCAACCTCGCCCAGATCCTCCACGAGCTCAAGCAGAGCCCCTCCATGAGCTACCCCGAGGCCAACGCCCTCCTCTCCAAGGCCAAGCTCGCCCTCCTCCACCTCAACGCCCTCACCCCGGCCCCCGCCGCCCCGTCCGCCCTCCTCGCCCTCGCCCGCGAGACCTACGAGCAGGGCGCCCTCTTCTCCATCCGCGCCCGCAACCCGGACGCCTTCACCCGCTACGTCCACCAGCTCCAGCCCTTCTACGAGCTGCCCGCCGCCACCCTGCCCCCCAACCTCCCCGAGCGCAACAAGGTCACCGGCCTCGGCCTCCTCCTGCTCCTCACCCAGGGCCGCTACGCAGAGTTCCACTCCGAGCTCGAGAGCCTCGCAAACAGGGACGGCGGCGGCGCCGCAGACGTCGAGGGCGACCGATACCTCGGCTACCCGGTCCGCCTCGAGAGGTGGCTCATGGAGGGCAGCTACGATCGCGTCTGGAAGGCCATGAAGAGCAGCGAGGTGCCCTGCGACGAGTACAGCGTCTTTTCAGAGGTGAGTCGATCAAGGAAAGAGAACAACACAAATCGCCGGCTTGTCATTCTGAACTGACGAAATCTCCCCCCCCCCCCCTTTTTTTTTTTCCTCCAGATCCTCAAGAACCAGATCCGCTCCGAGATCGCCAGCAGCAGCGAACGTGCCTACCCAAGCCTCCCCATCAGCTCCACAAAGTCCCTCCTCTTCCTCGAGTCCGAGGGAGACGTCATCCAGTTCGCTACCCATCGCGGCTGGATCGTCAGGGACGGCAAGATCTACTTCCCAGACGTCGCCGCCGACGGCACCGACGAGGCAAGCCAGAAGGACATGAGCCAGATGGTCATAGAAAACGCTCTGGGTTACGCGCGCGAGTTGGAGACCATTGTATAGACGAGGCACTTGGCTCTCTTAATGCATCCATATCATCTCTTCGCATCGACCTGCAATGTGTGAAACGTGACAACGGAAAATACTAGGTAGGTAGTACTACTTCGCCTCGTGAATGGTACGGCTGCTGCTTAGGCGCCATCACGATTTCCCATATCAAGCCCCTGGCCCCCTTTTCTTCGAGTCTCTCGTTTGATACATCTCCATTCATCTTCAATGGCGTCAAAAGAAGCAGATTCTCGTTCAATTCTCACTAAATGCATGTCATGTATCATGGCTCATGACAATTGGCCCACCCCCGTCCCGCCCGCTGCCTTCTAAACATCCCACCATTCCAATGAAGAAGTTTTCCTCCGCCCCCTCTCCAACCCCTTTGTCAACACTCAGAACTTTTGCTGCTTCCAAGAAACGATTCTCTCGCCCCCTGAACACCCAAAGTCACGACCACCTCAAATTACGCAAACAGCTTCAGCCCGCTTCCGTGCTTGCCAATCTCGCACACCCTGCACACCTTGCACACCGTGCCCTTGTACTTCGAGTGGTACTTGGCTCCGTCAAAGGCGCACTCCTCGTACGCGGTGCCGCTGTAGATGGGCGTGTGGCTGGCGGCGCAGATCTCAAACTCCGCAAACTGGTCGAACTCGATCTCGACACTGTCGTTGGGGTTCCTCTCGCATTGCGCCTTGGTTTTGCGGGCCTGTGGAAAAGAAAAAAAATCATTAGTATCACATCCGCAACCTTTCTTGCAATCCCCTACTAGACTTTCACTTACACCCTCAACAATCTTGCTCGCACCGCCGTTGGCAATAATACGATTCGCGAACCCCAGGGCCGAGTTGTAGTTCTTGCTCTTCATGGCCACCTTGATGGCGCTCAGCAGCGCAATCTGTCTGTGGGGCACCTCGATCTTGGGGATGGTGAAGTACGCAGACAGCTCTAGGCTCCTCTTCAGCTTGGCGGGGTCCTGCGCCACATCCTCGGAAGACCCCAGGTTTCTCCTGGCCAGCTCGATATCCATGGCGACGGTGTACTCGCTCGCCGAGGCAATCAGCTTCTTCGCCTCAGACACCTCTCCCTCGCTGGAGACGGCATTGATGAGAATCGCGTGCAGGATGCCTCGGAAAATCTCAACGCCTTGCTCAAGCTTGTTGGCCTTCATGCAGTCGTATCCCTTTTGCAGGTCGTTGACGGCCAGGTACTCCAGGTCGCGGGGTATTAACGGGAGCACCTTGCGAGGATCCGACTCATCGACCGTCCGCCGGACGTAGTTGACCAGGGGGGGCAGCCCCGTCGAAGCCGGCAAGAATGTTCTCGACGCCTGGTAGACCTCCAGGAATCGGGGCTTGAGCGCGGCAAAGTCGACAGCTCCGACCTGTCGGTTCAAGAGCTGCATCGCGGTCTCGAAAGATCCACCGGCGATGTGGTCGACCGCCAATGGCGAGTTGCGAGCCCAAAGATCGGCCTCGCTGCTTCCCGCGCCACCTGCTTCCGCGCCGTCGACGTTGACGAAGTCGCTCTCCACCTCGGGGACGTCATCATCGCCCATGTCCCATCCGGCGGCATCCTCCTCATCGTCCAACACCGCAACCCGCTTTGCCTTGGAGTCATCTTCCTCGATGCCCTCCGCATCAATCACGTTGGCAGCAGCGGGCTCGTCTGCGAGAGACAGACCCTCAACCTCACCGAGCAGTGCCTTCTCGAAGAAAGACTGCGAGCTCGATTTCGTGGGCCAGTTGCCCTTGAATGTCGGCACGACGGGCTTGGGTGGTGTCAAAGACTCGCCTAGTGTGGGCAGTGTGAGCTGCTCTTCCGTCAGACCGGTCGCTTCCAAGATTCCCTGACATTCCTCTTCCATGCCATGAGATTTGGCCGTCATATAAGCGAGGGGGTCTATTGAAAAGTCAGTAAAAAGGAGCTCAGCAATTTACCGCGCCGTGTAGGACATACAGAGATCAATCTCCTTGAACATTTGGATGCGGTCCTCCACTTCGCCGAGGTACAAGGCATTCTGGAATCGAGAGGTGAAGTCCCCGCGATGCTCGGCAATCTTGGCCATCCTGGCGAGCTTTGCATGGTCTCCGGTCGAGAGATAGAGAAAGGAGAGCTTGTCGAACTGCTTCAACTTTTGGTAGCACATCTCCACGATCAGGTGGTTGCCGTGAGACAGGGCTTCTGCGCTGAGCCTTGTCCAGAACTTTGGTTTGTCCAGCTCCTTGGCCATCTCGACAGCCACCTCGAGGTTGCCGCACTCGATCGCGAGATCGAATCGAGTCGTCGGGTCCTGCACAAATTGCAGAGCAATCTCCGGGTATCCCTTCTTCTGCAGGTACGAGATGATGGACTGGCCGACGAGACTCGAGTTCTGAATGATGTGCAACATCTCCTCGTAGTTCCGCTTCACCAACGCCATCTTGAAACGGTACTCGGTGGGGTCAATCTGGAGGATTCTGGGCTTCGCTGCTCGGTCAAGGCAATAGACGTTGCGGCCCTTGACGCGGACGAGATACACGGTCTGATCCAACGTCCGCACAATGCCGTTATCGCCGTTCAGCAGGGTGTACTTGATATGGTTCAGGGTCGAGTACAAAAGCACACCCGCATCGTCCCAGGTGGCGCTCTTGATGCGAATTGTCTCATGCAAGGTGCTGACTTGCTGAAGCGTCTTGGTCACGATCGTGACGTTGTGCTTGCTCAGGAAAGCGGCGTAGAGACCGTCGTTTGACCAGACGACGTACTTGACGCCATTGACGGCGAGCTCCGCGACGCTCTTCTTCTGCTGGATATCGTAGAGGTGCACAGCCGTCGGCGTGATGATGAGGAGGTTGCCGGTTCCTCCGAAATAGATGTCGGTGGTGCCGATAGGGGGCTTGAAGGAACGAGCCGAATTGTTCGAGAGGTCCTTGATATCAATTGTCTGGTTCGCGACGTTTAGTACCGCAAACCTGTTTCTGGCGACAAAGATGGCCGAGTTCCCGGGTCCGCGCTTGGACTCTGTTGGCTCAATGGCACCGGACCCGTCCTTTGGAAGGCTCAGGAGCTCGTAGGAGCCGCCGTCGGCGGGAGTGGTGACCAAGATTGACCGTTCGGCCGGGTTGAAGGAAAGGGTGCGAGGGGTGACCCAGGGGCTTCCAAGCTTCTTCAACGACAGAAGAGTCGGGCTCTCGGCGTTCTTCTGGAAGTCGTAGGACTTGACGTGCTTCTCCTTTGTAATGTAGAAAAGAGTGCTCTGGTGGACGGCGGACGCAGGGCGCTCGCGCTCCAACTTGAAAACCATGACACCGTTGTCGTGGCCGGCGGCGAAGAGGTTGATTTCGGGATGCGCGGCAATGACCCAGAAGCGATCGTTCTCTCTCTTGAAAGATTGGACAGCGGTCCGCTTGTTCAAGTCCCAGACTCGGATCGTCTTGTCTTCTCCAGCCGAGAGTATCAGATCCTGGTGGGGGTGGAAGAGACAGCCCGATGCGTTCTGGAAATGGCCTCGACAGGTATCCACCTCCCAGGCCTTGGTCTCGCTCATGCGCCAGAGCTTGACCAGACGATCGTCGCCGGCGGAGACGATGAGAGGCATGGTCGGGTGGAAGGCCACCCAGTTGACGCCTCGATCGTGGCCCTCCAAGACGAATTTGACGACGGCATCCGTGTTTCCGAACATGTCTGTCTGGTTCTGGCTGGCGCGGGCCATCTGATCCTCGTAGCCCATGGAGGTCGGGGCCGAGTGCTTCTTTCGCAAGCCGGAGATGTCCCACACGCGGACGGACTGATCGAGCGATGCGGAGACGACGAGGTCCTCCTTCGGGTGGAACTGGGCACACATGGCGTAGTGATTGTGTCCAGTCATGGTACAGACTGGGAATGAGTTAGACTTGGGGGCGCGATTCTAATGTTCGTTTTTTTTTTTGAGACAGTCCCGCATGTGGTTCGCACGTACTCAGCGAGCGATTCTGCCAGTTCCAGATTCGAATGGTCTGGTCGTCTGAGGCAGACAAGATCCAGGGCAGCTCATGGTGGAAGAAGACGGTTCGGACGTAGTCGAGATGCCCATTGAGGGTGAAGAGGCATCGTCGGGTCTGATAGGACCAGACCTTGATCTTGTAGTCGTCGCCGCCGGAGACGAAGAGGGGCTGGGTCTTGTGGAAGTCAACGCCGCGGACGGGACCGTCGTGCTCTTCGAATCGATCAATCAGCGTGCCCATGCGGTAATCCCAGAGCTGAATCGTGGACGAGTGTAGTGCAACGAGGATCCATGGTCTGAGTAGTAGTCACTGTGTTAGCTCTCCATGAGCAGCAGGAGGTAGTAGAGGTAGAGGTAGGTAGATAGGTCATCGCTGGCTCGGCCGGCGCGCAAGGTACCTCTTGGGGTGGAAGGCGATGCCCTTTGCTCTGGATGATTTGGATTCAAACTGCGGCCCGGGTCAGCTTCACGGGAGGGGACACCAAAGTCGAATGGGGATGATGGGTGCTGATGGGTGCGGACAGACCTTGGTCAACATTCCGGGGGAGGACTGCATCTTGGCGGGGGAGAAGATGAAGCCGTAGCTTCGCGCATCAAAGATTGGGGAGGGAGAGGATGCAGGAGGCGCCGCGGTGGAGAGCGGCGGCGGGGGATCGGTGGTTGGGTGCTTTGCGTGGCCGCGATAGCTTCGTGCAAGCTGGCCAGCGAGACAGCATTCAAGTGGTGGCGAGAGGCGTCGAGATGGAATCGGAAGAGTCGTGACCGGCTGCGGGCATGGACTGTACGAGTACGAGACAGACAGACGCTGACCCAACCAGGTGGCTCTGCCAATTGAGCATCGTGTCCATCTCCAATTGTGGGCACGACTCGACTCTATGGAGTAGGTACTCCGTAGTGCCTGTATGATGAGGTAAGCATCATCGGCCATGTCGAGCAAGGCGCCGCAACAATATTCTGCCGAGCCGATCCACGTGCCCCACCATCAGAGCCCCTCCCCTGGGCCCCTCGCTAGAATCATCAATATTTCGACCAATCATGGGCCTCAATGCCAATCGTGTCCCGCTGGGGTCCATTCAGACGCCGCGCTTGACCAGATTGGGCAATGGATTTAGTATGTACATATTCGAAGGCGCTCCCTCACTGGCTGAGTCATCAACGCCCAAAGCAACACCGTGACATCGTCGAGATGCCTCTGGCCTCTGACCTCCAGGCTCCGACCTCCCAAGTCGAGGCCACGATCCCGACGTTGCCTGCATGGCAAAAGGCCTGGAGATTGCAATTACACCTCAATTACGGCTCGATCGTGCTAGGGACGCCAAGCGGGAGCTCCCAATGAGCTTCGAATGAGCCTGCCTCATCGCCCTGGCCGTCTCTCGTCTTCTAAACTCCCTCCCTCACTCCCTCCCTCCCCCACCTGGCAGTCATGATACGCCGCCCATCATGGAGCTTGGCGGCATGCCTTTTGCTGGCCTTGCCGAGCCAGGCTTCTCCCTCTGTGAAGATTGGCATGAAGGCGGCATTCCCTGCCGGTCCATACCTGCTCGAGCTCTTGTAATCATCCCTCGCTGCCACCCAGTATTGCTCTCGGCTCGGCCAGAAGAAGAAGAAGAAGAAGAAGAAGAAGAAGAAGAAGACTAAAACGCCTTGATAGGGAGACCGCGGCGGGAGAAAACTCCTCGGCCTATTTCCCGCTCCTGGATCGCATCGCGGGCGGTCACTTTGCCACGGCCACCACCGATGCTGACCTCTATGCCAAGTTCGTCGATGTGTTGCACCAGGATGGCCATGTCACAAGCCCCGAGTCCCTTTCGACATTCACCCTGGCTCTTTCGTTGCGGCTGGCCAGTCCAAGGATCGAGGCACACTACCAGTATTATTCCACCGCGGTCGACCCTGTGTTTCCGCAGGATGCGGACTGCATCACCTGGGTATTGTCTGAGGGCAAGAGATTCTGCACATCGTCGCTAGACGAATCCGCAGAGGCCGACTCGTCCCCGTCGTACGTATTGACACCACACAATGACTTCTGCTCCCGCTGGTAGATTCCCCAAGTCTGATACCTTGTCACAGCCAAGCCAAGCAGTTGCCCTTTGACCGCGCCTTTGGAAGTGGACGGGACGTCGTCCTCTATGCGGATCCGACTTCTGTCACGTTCGGCTCATTTCACAAGCCCCTTTTCGAGGCTGCTCAGCGGGGGACCATCAGGTATCGGCTCAGGTACCTTCGCCACGAAGATGCCAGCTCCGGCCCCCTTTCTATCAGCGGGTACGGCGTGGAGCTTGCTCTCAAAAGAACAGACTACATCGTGATAGATGATCGGGCTTCAGATTCAGACTCGGAACAGAGGAGATTGAGCACCGAGGCTATCGCAGACGGGGATGAGGAGCTTGCCGATATCATGCCTCTGTCCACTTCCGAACTCTCTTCGTTGGGCATGAAGACAGCTTCGTCCATTCTCGAGAGCAAAGACAAGCTCGGAACACTGCTCAAGCTCACCCAAGACTTGCCGAAGCTTTCTGCGTTCATCTCTCGGCACAACGTCTCGGAAGATTTCGCCCAAGAGTTCACTGCGAATCGGGCCCAGAACTTGCCTCCCGGGATCAATTGGCTCTGGATGAACGGGGTGCAGCTCATTGAGCGCCAGATCGAGCCCATCGCCATGGTCGATCTTGTCCGGCGTGAACGCAGACTGGTTGATGGCGTCCGTCAGCTCGGCTTTTCAGGAAAGCAGGCAATCTCGCTCCTGAGCAACAGCGCAATCAGCCAAGCCAAGCGAAGTTCCGCCTTGCCGAGATACGATTGGTCTGATCGGTTGGAAGATGGCAAAGCTATCATTTGGCTGAACAACCTCGAAAAAGATGACCGTTATGCCCAATACCCCAAACGACTGAGATCGGTAAGTATTGGCTTCTCGTCTGCAAGAGAGGACGACGGAATTGCTCACTCAACTTTTCCAGCTTCTTCAACCCTCATACTTCAGCTCCATTCCGCCAATCGCGAGAAACATCTTTACAGTCGTGGCCCCGGTTGATCTCACAGATGCCAGCGACTTGGGCATCATCACAGAGCTTATCAATTTGTTGTTCCGGGGTCTACCGATTCGATTTGGCTTGGTCCCCGTCACGCCGGATTCTCAAGCCGATGTCAGAGCCAGAGTCGTGCACCATTTGATGGATGCCTACGGTCTTTCAGCTGTTTCCGCGTACGTGAATGGGCTGAAGGAGGCCCAAGGGGCCGCGGACGAGAAAATCTTTGACGGCGCTGTCGAGGATCATGAGCTCCTCCCGGAAGCTGCTGCCATGAAATTCCCCGAGATCATCGAGTCCGAGCCTTACACTGAACGGATGAAGCATGCTCAGCATTGGGTCACTCGACTCGAAGCAGCAAAGGGCGCGCGCTTCGTGCTGATCAACGGGTTCATCGCCTCTCGGGAAACTAACTGGATGCAGCCTCTCGGCACCCTGCTCTCCAGCGAAGTTGAAAGGATACAGAGACTGGTCTACCTCGAGACAATCCGAGACGATACCCCACTTGAAGACGTCATTCTCGAAGATGCCATTGTCAAGCGCAACAGATACATCACACCCGAGGATGACAAAGACCTTCACTTCGTGGACATCAATCGCCTCCGAGTTGACCACGCGGATCTGCTCGACCAACTTCCCGTGCTAGAGGCATACGCGGACTCGTCAAAGGAGAACTGGGCAGTGGGGACGGTCTTCGCTGACCTGACCACGAAAGAAGGCCGCCAGCTCGCCCTCTCGGTTCTAGAATTTCGGAGGCGGAGTCCTGGAGTCCGCTTGGATTTCATCCACAACCCCAAGCTGCCGAATGGCGCGTCCGCCGTCAATGCAGCCCTCAAGGCGAAGCAAGATGCTCTGGTGAATGTTGAAACGGTTGGAGACTTGGAGATTTTGATCCAAGAGAGCGGACAGGCTTCGGAGGACGACAGCCACGATAAGCTTCTGGACGACTTCCTTGCAGCTGTCAACGTCGAACGCGGCGCTCGGATGTTTATGATCAACGGCCGTATCGTCGGCCCCTTTGACGAGGATGCCGATTTTGATGCCGACGACCTCCAAATGCTCCTCGAGTTCGAGCAGAAGAGGAGAATCATGCCCGTCTACGCGGCGCTCGACGCTCTCGGCCTCGCTGACAAGCTCTCAAGCCCTCTGGCCGCCGCAAAGCTGACCTCCATCACTGCTGTGTCAACCATTTCCGATCTTCCCGAGGGCATCTTCGAATCCGCGCCCACGGACCGCACCGACATCTTTGACGGGTGGCAGTCCGAGCACTGCGCCTTCGAGGTTGGCGACAGGGAGACCGCCAGCATCCAGATCGTCGGGCTCCTGAACCCGGTCAGCGAGCAGGGCCAGAGATGGGCTCCCATCCTCAAGGTCCTCTCCAAGCTCGACGGCGTCTACGTCAAGCTCTTCATGAACCCGGCGGAGACCATCTCTGAGCTACCGGTCAAGCGGTTCTTCCGATACGTCCTCAAGTCCAGGCCGTCCTTCGACAAGGACGGCAGGGTCGAGAGCCAAGAGGCCTCCTTCGAGAAACTGCCCTCGGAGGCCCTGCTGACCGCCGCTATGAACGTGCCCCCAGCATGGCTCGTGGCCCCGCAGGACTCGGCGTACGATCTCGACAACATCAAGCTGAGCTCCGTCAAGTCCGACGTGACGGCGACCTACGAGCTCAAGCACATCCTCGTCGAGGGCCATTCGCGCCAGGGCTCGGGAGCGCCGCCCAGCGGCGCCCAGCTCGTCCTCGCGACCGAAAAGGACCCCCTCCTGACTGACACCATCATCATGTCCAACCTGGGCTTCTTCCAGTTCAAAGCAAACCCGGGCGTCTACAACATCCAGCTCAAGGAAGGGCGCAGCGCGGATATATACGAGATCGAGAGCATCGGCGCCCACGGCTGGGACCAAGACACCCCGGACCACGGCACAGAGATCGCCCTCATGGACTTCCAGGGCGTGACCCTCTACCCGCGGCTCCAGCGGCGCCCCGGCATGGAAGCAGAAAACGTCCTGGAGGCCTCGAGCAGCAAGGCGGGCAACGACGGCATTCTCTCCAAGGGCCTCAAGTTCGCCGAGGGTCTCTTCGGCGGCGGCAAGGCTCCCAAGTCCGAGCAGCAGCAGAAGCAGCAGCAGCAGAAGCAGCCGCCGGCAAAGGCCCACGCCGACATCAACATCTTCTCCGTCGCGAGCGGGCACCTCTACGAGCGCATGCTCAACATCATGATGGTCTCGGTGATGCGCCACACCAAGCACACGGTCAAGTTCTGGTTCATCGAGCAGTTCCTGTCGCCGTCGTTCAAGGACTTCATCCCGCACCTGGCGCGCGAGTACGGCTTCGAGTACGAGATGGTGTCGTTCAAGTGGCCCCACTGGCTGCGCCAGCAGAAGGAGAAGCAGCGCGAGATCTGGGGCTACAAGATCCTCTTCCTCGACGTGCTCTTCCCGCTCTCCCTCGACAAGGTCATCTTCGTCGACGCCGACCAGATCGTGCGCACCGACATGATGGACCTCGTCCAGCTCGACCTGCGCGGCGCGCCCTACGGCTTCACCCCGATGTGCGACTCGCGCGTCGAGATGGAGGGCTTCCGCTTCTGGAAGCAGGGCTACTGGGAGCGCTACCTCAAGGGCAGGCCCTACCACATCTCCGCCCTCTACGTCGTCGACCTGCGCCGCTTCCGCCAACTCGCCGCCGGCGACCGCCTGCGCCAGCAGTACCACTCCCTCTCCGCCGACCCGGGCTCCCTCGCCAACCTCGACCAGGACCTGCCCAACCACATGCAATTCAACATCCCCATCCACAGCCTGCCCCAGGAGTGGCTCTGGTGCGAGACGTGGTGCAGCGACGAGAGCCTCGCCCAGGCCCGCACCATCGACCTCTGCAACAACCCGCAGACAAAGGAGCCGAAGCTCGACCGCGCCAGGAGGCAGGTCCCCGAGTGGACCGTCTACGACGACGAGATCGCTGCCCTCGACAGGAGGCGGAGGGGCGAGGGGCAGCCCGTGGCCGACGGCGAGCAGGCCGGATCCGGTTTCGGATCCGGTTCCGAGCCCGCCAAGGCTGCCGGAGCGAAGATCAACACCAAAAGTCGCAAGTATGAGGAGGAGGAGGAGGAGGCGGCCCGCACTAAGGATGAATTGTAAACAGGATAGTAAATTGGAGCGTTGCCGCGCCCCTTTGCAGGGGCTGCCACTGGGTACTGTTGCGGACTTTACGAGCCCGCGCCTGAAAATCTCGGGAATTAGATAATCATCTGAATGTTCCACATATGAAAAAAAAACTTTGCGCGTCTCCCACTTCAACACCAATGCTGCATGACATCCCGACCCTATGCTGTATGCTCATCGCCCAAATGACGCCCAAAAATGCTTCGTTTCTCCTCCCAACAGAGAGACGATCCAATTTTGCCTCTGCCTTTTCTCTTCCCAGACGGTGGAATGGTGCTTGCAGCATGTCGACCCTGATCATCCAAGGCAGGCACGAAAAAGACAGAAAAGTAAGTCTCCTCCAAGACCCAGTGAACTCCAATGGCATGTTTTTATGGCATCAACAGTTCGCCTCTAGCCCGAGGTGGGCGGACGCCGAAATGATCAGAAAGATGAGAGGTCAGGGGAATATGATCAAGCCATTCAGTATCAAGGAAGGGTAGGGGCCAAGGGAGATGCCCCAACCATGAGGTGTGAGGAGATGATGATCGAATTGGGTAAGTTGGCGACAATGAAGGAGAGGTCCAAAGGGACTGTTCGGCTTCCCGCTAAGGCAGAGGGACTCAGCCAAGTAGGTATTCATCCGAAAGAAAGGTCGGGCTGATCAAGTCGTGTCTGTCCCATTTCACGCTCTTCCTGGATCGACGCCATGGAAGGGCCTATCGCACCGGATATCAAGGACGTCTGGGTTGGGGGCAAGTTGATTGACGACGAGTGCTGTCCTGCGGCCGGCATGGAGCCACTAGGTGCCGCCATGCTTGTCATCGCAAGCTGGACAGGGTCGATACCGCTTTCACCATTGCCAACGACGCCTCCTGGATTCGGCGTCTGGTTTTTGGAAGATGATGGAGAGCGGATTGGCGAATCCGACTTCTTGCTCTGATTATCGCCATTGCCATTGTGACCCCCTCGAGAAGAGTTGCGGGGAGACACGCGACCAGTCTATGCGTTGTGCGGTCAGAAACCTCTTGAGGGGCAAAGGGGACTCTAGTGAGGAGTTGGGCTGGTTACCTGTTTTGCCCAACGCAGTCCGCAGCTGTTACACAGGTCCCTCTGGCCGCTCGGCCCTCTGCGCCACTCAGGGGTATTCCGCGTATGGCAATTGGCACAGTCCCGGACAAGGTTTCCGACGCCTTTCCTTCTCTTCCTCTTCTTCTTGTTCGACAGGAGGCTGGCAAGCTCTTCCGCCAGGATGCGATTGATCTTCTCCATCTGCCTCAGCTCGAACTGCCAACTCGAGCATTTGGTCGTCCTCAGTTCGTCGAATACATTGTCCTCGGATGCCAAAGCGATGTCTTGGGTGCCAATGCCGGGGGCTCCGCCTGAAGATTGTATCATCTGCCCACCGCTCGGAGCATTGCCTTGTCCGAACGCGTCGGGTTTCGTTGGGCCGGCTGCTGCCCTGTTGCTCCCCGTGGTGCCAGCGGCCGGGCCGCCATTCCGTGATGTGGCCTTGAGGAGCTTTGTCTGGGCCAGCAGGAAAGAAGGTTTCTGCCCTTCTGCCGTATCGCCGGGATAGAGGATCGTCTGGGCTTGAAGGCCTTGGCCGCGTCGATTCTGAACATCGTGTTTGCACGTGGAGATCTTACCCCGCCTTGCTTTCTCAACAGCCCGGCCAAATTCCACGCGAGCCTCTTTGCGCATCAAGTCTTGGATGCTGGTGCCGACGAGGGACTCCGGCTGTAAGTCAAGGAGTGACCTGACATTGGAGGAGACGGAAAGAAACATCCCTGACGTGGAAAGCTTCGTCCAGAATTCGCTGTCACCTATGCCGCCGTTCGCCTCGAGACTGTTCCGGCTGAGCGCAAAGACGGGCCGCTTCCTCCCGACGAGGATGACGCATTTTCGGCCCTTGCCCTGTTCAATGAACAGCGATCCGTGACTCTCGAACCAGGTGTATCCACTCTGCTTTCTGCGAATCCTGAAGACAATGTTGACCTGGGTCCCGGCAGTGGCCTCCTTGAGCTCACGCGTCACGGGCACAATGTCTGAAGGGTGACAGACGGAAGACAACGAGTTTCCGACGAGATCAGCGCCGTCGTATTCCAACACCCGCTTGCAGGACGGAGATAAATAGAGGAAGAGTCCCTTGAGGGAGAGGACGTGAACAACGTCATCGGAATTCTCCAGCAGCATCTTGTCCCATGACTGCTTGTGCCAGTCGGAGACGGCGCCGTTCGGGTTGAATTGCTGAAGAAGCGTGGACACGTCGTCGACTCCGAGGGTCTGCCCGTTCTCGGGCTCCCACTGGCTCGAGGGCGGAGGTGTCCATATGTACTGACCGATATCACTGTGCTTGTAGTTGACCTTGACACTGCCCATCTCCTGGCCCGAGATGGCGTCGGGGCATTCGACCAAATCGATCTGGAAGCCAATGAAGTACCTAATGTCGTCGGTGTCCCACGGGATCGGAATCATCGTCAAGAGGTTGAGGAAAGGCTTGCCGCCCTTGCGATAGTTGATAAGACTCTGCTGGACTTCGCGCCCATTCTCAATCATGGACTTGAGGTTGTAGACGGCCCCGTCGTCGACGAACTCCCTCCGAGCACCGGCCTCGACCTTTCCATCGGGAGCCTGGAGGAAGCGGCAATTCTGCCCCACAATTTCATGGCGACTGTAGCCCGTCAGGTTCTGGAAGTTGTCCGAGACATAGATGATGGGGCAGTCATTCATGGTCACGTCGCATACGACAAAGGCGCACGACATGTCGACTGCCCCCAGATTGATCTTGGGGTTTTTGCGCGTTGCGACCAGCCACAGAGCTTTGAGCATATCAAAGCCGCTCTTGGAGTAGATGGCCTTTTCCTTGGACTGTTCTCGAGGGGTTGCAGTCGTGACGGGTGTTGTGGCGTCGGAGGAGCCAGGGTGAGTCTGGTGGGAGGACGATGACGGCCCCTTGCGCGGCGACAAGCCGGAGTCGGCTGACGACATCGGGCCCGGGAGCGACGGCGGCATGATCGGCCCGAACCTGCCAGCATCGGCATCGAGATCAGGAGGAGCATGAGCAAGCTGAGGGACGCTCTGGTCGATTGGAGCAAACGCCTGAGATGCGACGTTGGCCATATCCTGGTCTTGGTCATCGATTGGCCTGTTGCTGTCGGCATTGTGGTCGGGGGCAGCGTTCATCTGTGAATCCTCAGGGTTGATCATGGAGAAATTGGAGGTCATGGCAGCGAGGTGACTCGGATCGAACTGGTCGTCCATCGTGCCGGCCACGGCGTCGGGTCCAGGCCCGGTCGTTGCGGGGAACATGTCCATGACAGCCGATTCCGTGGTCATCTGGCCCATGCCCATGTTGGCGAACCTCGAGGACATGAACGAGCCCATCATGTCGGGGGAGATGGCGGAGAAACTGGCGGGGTCTGCCATGTAATCGCCGGTCTGGGCCTGCATCCCGAGGCCGGTGTTTAGCGTCGAAAAAGAAGGAGCCACCTGTTGGTTGAAGTGGTAATCTACGAAGTCGTTGTTGCTATCGCCGAAAGTCATCATCTCGTTGGCGGCGATGGACGACATGCGCCGATGGGCCGGTGGCAGAGGGGCCATCGGGTGGCCGTAGACTAGAGGCATGCTCCTCCTCCGCTGCATTTCGTCGAGATCACCGCCAGACATGCCGCCCTGGTCGGGCATCAGGTGGTCGTACATGGAGGACTGGGACTGCTGGAGCTGCAGTTGGATATGAGGTGCTGCGCTCTGGTCGTGGATCGAGATGGGTAGATGATGGGGCGGCCGCTTGGACTGTTCCTGATGGTCCGACTGGGACATTTGTTGTTGGTGGTCCTGTTGAGGCAGCTGGCTCGGCGGATAGAAGCCGTCCATGGCGGCGGCTGCATCTGACGGCTGATCGAGGCCTTTGTGACCGGCCCGCTAACCGTTTGTCGAGGACTGCCGCGACGATGGTACGAGTAGGAGCTCCCGGCCAACTTTGAAGTGTCAATCAATGCAGTCGAGCAGAGGTCGCTAGCGGGACTGGATCCAGATCAATTATCCAGTGCTCGTAGCAAGCAGACAGGCCGGCAGGATACGAGACGGGGGGGAGTTTGGGTTAGGGGGGGGGG
>NIGB01000001.1:3944019-3981314 GCA_003055145.1 Escovopsis weberi | reverse complement strand
CCCCCCCCCTACAAAAAACCCCCCCCCCCCCCCCCCCCCTTTCTTTCACCCTCAGACATCCCTCAAAGGACCAGAGCTCCAGCATCCCAACCCGTTTTGATATCACGCAAATCGATCATATCATGGTCTCATCTCAGCTCACTCTCTGGATTCCTTTGCCCCCTCTCTCGCTGTAAACACCCCGAGGATGTCTAGTTGTTGGAGTCCGTGGCAGACGCTGTCGCCGTGAACTTGCCCGCACCGGTGTACGAGGGATTCGCGGTACCGGTCTGCGACGTGCTGTTGGTGTTGTCGCGGTCTTGGTGGTTGGGCTGAACGAGCACGAACCCGTTCACCTTGTCCAGCTGGCTCGAGATGCTGTTGGCCATCGACGGGTTCTTGCCAATGTATGCCGGGACTGCAATCAAAGCAACAAAGACCACAAGCAAGACGAAGTACAGGATGGCAAAGCGCATCACACGCCTCCTTCGCAGCTTGGACTGCTTCAACGAGTAGATCGGAGGTCGGATTTGACGGCTGCAGACTCGGGTTAGTCGCGGACACTCACACAAGAAGGATACCTTTCATGGGACAAACTCACCTTGGCAAGAGCCAGAACAACATCATCGAGTGCAACTTGTCCACCTGGGGAATGATAATGACAGGCAACATGAAGAACAGCAGCCAGTGACCGAGGATGAAATCGGCGGCAAACATGCTCAGCTCCGTGATCTTGCAGAGAAGTTCACGAGCCGGCTGTGAAACGGTGTGCCAGCCCATCGAGTACCATTTACCAGTCCAAAAGGCAATGTTCGACTGGTCGCCCTTGAATTCTCTTGTGAGGGACAAGGATACGATCAGCTTGAACAGGAAACGTTGCAGAGAGACAACAGCAACCATGCCCGCCAGCGCGCGCGCGAAGTTGAACGTCTCCAGGACAAGCATGGCCTCGAAGAAGATAAGCATGAAGAAGACGGCGAACCCGTGAGCGATAGCCGCGAGGACACTACCGAATTTCTTGCAGCACATGCCGAGGACGGGTCCCATACAGCAGGCCATGGCAAACATGACGAACAAAACACCCGCATTGATGGCAACAGGCGCAAAGGCAACGACGAGAACTCGGATCAAAGAGTCAGTCGGCCTGACAACGGCGTTGTCCTTCTGTCTCGACTGGAGGACACCGGTCTGCGCATTGATGTACATGTACGGGATGACCGTCACGACCGCCAAGAGGAAAGGCGTCATCATCTCGGTGAAGAAGATGTTCGTGATGGCTGCGCGGGGGACATCGCCGGACATCTTCGCCGAAGCGTCGCCCAGGTTCTTGCGCTTGTAACCGGTGATACGAGTTCTCGAGAGGCGGCAGAAGGCGATCCACGAGGATGCGTGTGAACGCGAGTTACCACGCGAGAGCCACCTGAGGTAGTCTCTGTAGTCGATGAAGAAATCGTTCCACGCGAACTGGTGAGGGTTGTAGAGGAAGGGCGAGATGGTGAGACCGAAGAGCGTGATCCAGAAATAGACCAACGCAGGCTGCCAGGCCGTGACACTCGAGAACAGGAGCATCATCAGGAGACGAGAACCAAAGTAGATGGAAGGGCCGGCGAATCGAGAGTACAAGACGCCAAAGGGGATTCGAGCCGTCGCAAAACCACGACCGGTACCGATATAACGCGCTCCGCCAAACGAAATGTCCTGCTGCACAGAGTTCGCATAGATCTGAGTGACAAAGACTTCGAAGAAGGGTGAGAGCGAGCAGAATTGCTTGAGGAATCGGAGCAGGGCACGCCAAACACCACGCTCCGTCAATTCTTGCACCGTCAAGGGAACGAATGACAAGAAGAAGACGAAGAAAATCGAAAGAATACAACGATGGACCCAGTCCATCAGAGCATCGGTGTTGGCGCAGCCTGTCGGGAAAAGAGGGTCCGTAATGGGTACATCGCGGTTGTAACGACACTTGATCGTCTCGTAACGAAGAGCTCCGATGTTCATCAGGGTGATCATGAACATCTGGATAGACAACATGATGAACATGTTGTTGACGTGGAAACCTGCGTGGGCATAGTAGAAGGACAGGAATCGATCCAGGGGGAGCTGGGTGCCGAGGTAGTAGTATTCACGAGACAGCAGCTGCTCGCCCATACCAGTTCCAATCTTGGTTGTGAAGTTCAGGATGGACCCGAAACCCAAATCACGACCTTTACCGCACTGGTAGTACTCGCAGTGCTTGATTCGACCACCTCGGAGCATGGCGTTCATTCCGGCGAAAATATCCTCGTTGAGATGCAAACCCTTCTGTGCCTTGGAGACACCACCTCGAGTCGTCATGAAAATACCGTTGAGGAAATCAGGGTGACCGTAGTGAAGTTTGCCTCCGATTTGAGCCATGGTACGCGCAAAGAGGGTACCAAAGGTCTGTTCCTTACCGGCGGCAACGTCACCGAGGATACCAATGTTCTCCGAGAAAATGTACTCACGGGCACCAAGGATGGCAACGGGAGCGGGCGTGTAATTCTTGACACCTGGCGTGTAGGGTGAGCTGTTGTCCGCCTTCATCTCTTCGAATTCGGCGAGAACGCTGCGGATCTTCAAACACTCCTCCAGGTAGTTGTCCTGGTTGGCGTCAATGAGCTGGATGTATTCACCGCGGTAGAAGATTAAGCCGTGATTCTGGTTGTCGGATTTTCCGTCGCCGAGAATTGGGTTACCGGACAGCTGAATCCTGAACTTCGGCTTCCTCATGCCGTTCTCCATGACCTCGGAATGGCCGTCGATCAAAGCAGAGTACAGGCGAGGCTCCTCGCCCTCGGCCAAAGGAGGCTCCTCATCCAGATAGGAGATTTGAAGGTCTGGGTAGGCTCGGAGCAGGAACTCAGCATTCTCCATCTCCTCTTTCTTGAACTTGGAGTACCGTTGCATTGACACCAGGAGCTTGAACTTGCGCCGCGCCATCCGCTCCAACTCGCGTTCAAGCTTGTCGGTGTTGCCGCCGAACATCTGGACGACTTCGGGGTTCTCGACGCGGTAGAGAAGCTTGATCGCACGGCTGTAGTTCATGAAGCCTGAGATCGTGCGGTAGAGTGTCTGGAAACGTAGGGAGGCCCAAATTCGTGTTCGCAGGGTGTATTCGGGAGCAGATGACTTGAAACCAATGCAGTAGAAGGGAAGATCATCAATCTTGCTCTTGGCTGTGTCCTTCTCGTTCTTCTCAAGCTCGCCGTTCATCTGGGAAGTCTCGTCTGCCAAGATCTTGGTGTCCTTGACGAAGCAGTCCCACTCGTGAGGGTGGAGTTGCTTGAGGTACTCCAGAAGCGTGACCCGAGAATAAGGCTCATCCTCACGGATAATTTCGCGCAGAGACAGAAGAATCTTTTCACTGTAGTGAGGAATCATGACAGTGAAAGTCGGCATGTTGTCGACAGGGAGAGGCTCGGGGATGGGGGTAGAGAGCGACTGCGCGAAGAATGAGATTCGGCGCTCCGCCTCGCTGTTGCTAGGGAAGAACTCTGTCTTGAACGAGTGGTCCTCCTGAGACACGAAAAACGTCGGCGCTCTCAAGGTCCGCTTGCCCTCTTGCTCGGAGGGAACCTGATGGTACAGGAGCTTTTGGACATGGTCAATGGCGAGCAGGTGTTCCCTATACATAGAAATGACGATGGCATTCCAGACCTGGGAAATCAACACCTTGGGCTTGTACTTGATCTCCATGTCCGTTGTGGCGAGCACCTTCGAGTAGATACGCTTCGGGAGACGGGAGAAGATGTTCCTCCAGGGAGTCCAGATAGAAGAACCGATGTAGAACGACCGAGCAATCGAGAAAATTGCGTTCAGAAGGACGTAGAACAGGTAGGTGTCCAGGAAGAAGAAGATCAGGTCGGTGAAGGTCATGAGGATCAGCGTGACCGTGTTTTGACGACTGCAAAGGATGTCACCGCCGAGAAGGTGGTCGCCCAAGCAGTCGATCTTCATAATCGAGAGATATCGAATCGGATCACGGAATGACAGTGTAAGGTAGACGTAAGACTCTCCAAACTTGGCACCGAAAACGATAAGCCACAACCCGTAAGACATGGCCATATCGTTGAAATTCAGGGATGGCCAACTCGCTGTGAAGGTCTGACTGGCCACGTAACGTCTCGAGTTCGAGGTCAAATAGCTCCCGAACATGGCTCCAAGAGGCATGATGGCGAAGAACAAGAAAGTGATGACGGCGATGATGAAGTGAACAATGCCGATCGCATGATCGACCGGCATCTCCTGCAGTGGGTCGTCCGGGTTGGCGGGGAACATGAAAACCTTGACACCGGGGGCGACGTTGAGGACGAGAACAACCAGGAGGAAGAGCAGTCGTTTGGTGAGATGCTGAGCGCCTGCCCAACGTCTTGGCACGTATGCCCACTCAGCAAGAGTCGCAAGAACCTGAATCAGCGAGGCGATGGCACCACCAAAGCCAACAATCGAGTACTGCTTGGCCTTTGTCGGAGATTGGTTGACCTGCTGCTCATAGTTGGCGACGAGCAGCGTGGGGGCGTTGTGGGACGTGTAGAACCAAAACATTGTCAAGTGGATGATCCAGATGCGGTTGAAGTTGGTGATGAGGTGAAACCAAGAGCGGGTCTCCTTGTAGGTCTTGAAGAAGACCTTCTTCCAGTTGACATCTTTGAGCTTCATGTACCGCTCACCCGGGGGCACATCGACCAGCTTGCTCTTATCTTGCAAGACAATGCGTTCAATACCTTCGGGATACCAGAACAGCTGATTGCAGTCATCGTAACCAATGATGTGATTGTGATCACGCTCTCGCCTGACGTAGACTCCATCGAGGATTTCGTAGCCCTGATCTCGAACATACTGGTAGAGGGGAGTGATGGTGTTGTTTAGGTAGGAGAACTCGTCGACCTGCTCGACCGCCGCCTCACAGGCAGGAGAGTTGAGGTAGTCCCAGGCACACTTGAAGATGAAGCAAAGCATTTCAGGCATGAACCTGACCTGGTTGGCTTCACCCCAGCAAAGGAGGTACAGGGCCACCTGTCGGACGCGATCATGCTGGGACATGCGGTTCATCCTCGTCTTCCACCGAAACTCGGCCGCCTCGAGGCTGTCGTCTCCCTCAAGGTCTTGAAGCATTTCAGCCTCGTTCTGGTCGTCCTCTCCCTTCTTCTTCTTTCCCTTGTTCTTCGCTTTGCGGCGCAAATTTTTGGAGTTGGCATTGGCGAATCCAACCGAATCGTCCAGATCCAGATGAGCTGCGAAGTACCACTTTCGGTAGTTGGCATTATCACCACCGATGTAGTCGGCATGCAGGGAGAGGAGAGCCTGGTTGGGGGTCATGCGGGATGCCCTCGAGTCCAGGAGAATCATGAAATGGTCATACATGTTCCTCATGCTGTCTCGTTGGAAACCAAACTTGGCAGTGAGATCCATGAAGATATCCTCGATCTCCTCCTTTGACAGGGGAATCTGAGCGTCTGACGTCCAGGCCGGGTACATTTCGCGTGAACGTTGTCCGGCAGGCAGCACGTTTCCGTACTCGGCGCCGTAGTTGGGAGTCGATGCGCCGGAAGATCGGTTGTTGCCGTAGGAGATCTGGGAGGAAGGAGGGCGGTAAGCCCGGCCTCCAGCCTGAGGCTCGCCGTAACTGTTGTATCGCTCGTCACCGCGGCCGTAATAGTCCATTTCGGCAGCCCGGGCCATGTCCGACCTCATGGTGAAGTCACTGAAGGTCTCCGAGTCCTCTTCAGAGCCCTGTCGTGGCCCTTGGCCATTGTACCCCTGGTTGTAGTCTTGATCGTAGTAGCCAGCCTGGCCACCGTGGTAGTCATCCTGGTACTGGTCGTGTCCGTCGTAGTACCCACCATCCTGATGGTATGGGTTGTTCGGATCCGCGTTGTAGTATCCCCTATAGAAGCGTCAGAAGGGCGGTTTTCCCTAGGTCCGATGTGATGGCGACTCACGATTCGTCGTAGTAGCCATCGCCGCCTTGCCCACCAGCGGCATGGCCACCGCGGGCATCGTATCCATTATCGTAGTATTGGTCGTCCTGATAGTAGGAATCAGTGTGGCCGCCGGGCTGTCCACCCCCGCCATGCTGTCCACCTCCTCCTTGCTGGCCGTAGCCATCGTCGTATGCGTCGTGGTGACCGCCTGGATACCCCGACATTTTCAATGTCGTTTACCTGCAGGAGAGGGGGCGGGCAAGTCAGTCAAATGCAGTCAGAAGAAGAGGAAGAAGAAAAAGAAGAAGCAAGAATCTGCGGGTGCCCGACAAGCAAGAAGAGGAAAGAGGTCACGTACTCGCTTTCAAACATGGATCTGATTATCGAAGAGGTAATTAATCGATGGAAAAAACGCGTGAGGCCACGAAAAGAAGAAGGAGAAGGAGAAGAGAAGAAAAGGCGGAAATTAGTTCAGAGGCGCAATTGGAGCTGCCCTGCCGCGCGTCGGTGGATCAGGTATGACCAAATCTTCTGCTAATAGCGAGTCGTCACAGTCGTCGACGCCGGGATGATGAAAGAGCTGATAATCAGGTTTGCTAGACGGTCGAAGAATCCAGCAGAGAGCCGATGCCGACGGACGAGTGGAGAAAATAATTATTGGGCCCGGTGATTCATTCAAGCTATCCAGGAGCAAAGAGGGAGACACAAAATTTGGTTGGGGAGCAGCGTCGATGCCGTCAGTCGATGGAGAGAAAAAAAAAGAGCGGCAGAGAAGGGGGGGGGAAGGGAGAGGGGGGGGGAGGTGAGAGAGAGGGAGAGAGGAGAAAAGAAGTGACAAATGTCTGGAACGACAGAAGGAAGAGAAGAGAAGAATAAGTGAATGGAGGTCAAGCCTTCGCCAAGAGTTGAGGGTGAAATAAGCCAACCATCAAAGGCCCTTTGCCGGTTGTCAAATTTCGAAGGGGAAAAAAAGAGATCGGGGAGAGAGTGGGAGAGAGACTGAGAAAGTCAAGAACCCGGTGGAGTTTGTTGATCTACGAGCACCAGACCTCAGCACGGGGTATGGAGTACGGAGTATGGGTTGATGGATTGATCCATCCAAAGATCAATGCGAAGATTCAGGGAGACGGCCGGGTTGGCCCATGGGGCATGTGAGAAGATGGTGAGGCAACTGCGAGCTGTGCTACTGCCTGTACTCCGTAGCCGTCTACTGCTTGGTGCCTGGTCAGCCACGGGTGTGCCGCTGCACCTTTCCTATCCGGGTTAGGCCGGTGCGTTGGTCCCTGTATCAAACAGATGATGGGCACCGTACGAATTGATCCCAAGGGGCAGATCGACCGTGCAGGCGGTACGTACGGAGTACCTACTACTACTGTAGGGGTACTCCGTACCTGTGCCGTGAGTCTGACGGGCCCAACTTCGACGTGTACTAGTACTCCGTACTCCATTAGTACTTCAATCCGCCTCCGAGTCTGTGTATCGTCACGCCAACCGCCATAAGAGCCTGAGGCGAGGTCGTAACATACTACTTATTGAAGTGCCCTTTCGTAGAGGGGCAAAACAACAGACGAGAGCAAAAACTTGGATACAGGTACCAATCTACGAGTCGTAGTACCTAGGTAGGAGTATCAGCACAGTCGGAGTGGCAGACCGGGCATGCCTTCGATCTACAGATGGTACTAAGTATGTACATAGACTGCCAGAGCGGCACAGGGGTCGTGCCAGAATGGTACCTAGAAATACCGATCGCGCAGGGATCTGAGTGGAGAAGGATGTCGGAAGGAGCCCATGAGTGGGGCAATGGCTGCACCCCGAGGTCCCCGATACCAACGCGCAGCAGGGAGGAGACAGCTGCGCGCCATGTATGGTCTACCTGGGGCGCGCCTTTCGTGCGTAGCTCGATACCTGCGGAGTCTCCACTCCGCCCCTTTGATAGTGCCAGGCACCTGGCAGACTCATTCCACAGCCGCCCCCCTTCGAGTTCCGACTCGTCTTCTTCTCAGTCCACTAGTACGGAGTATGTCCGAGGCGACGGCCTGACAATGTGAGCTGGAGGGACGGACGAGGCCCAGGAGGGGCTGGCTGATACCGCGAGTCCTGATCCCACTAGCCGATACCTGCTCCACGATACGGATTCCCTGGGGCCTGGGTTGGTGGATATCAGGGGTAAGTACGACTCCGTACTCCGTACTACGGAGCAGGATGGGTTGTTTGGGAGGTGGGAGAGGGGGCAAGAGGATTGCAGTCGACGCACAGCATCGAGCATCGAGCATCGGGGCGGGCGGGCCCCAGTCCGCCGCTGGCACGCACAGACTGTACAGGTAGTCCCCTCTCTCACTTGGAAGCCGATCGTCGTTCTGACCCTGCGACAGGCTACCGGCACCAGCTCCCAGTGCCGAAGATGGATGCCTCGTCCAGCTGGTCGAGATGCCGCCAGCGGGGACGGATCCGACCTCCGAGTATAAATATCACGGCAGCAGTCTTGAATCACCGAGGTTCCTCTGCCGAGGACAAGAAAATGGGGGATAACAAGTTGCAGAATGGAAGGGAGGGCGCGCGGCATGCAGCCCGTTCTCCAAATCTTCCAGGGGAGCCGCCACCAACAACTTGCAAGTACGGAGAACAAGCACCGATATCAAGGCTATGAGTCTTCGGTTCCCCATGGACAGGATTTGCAGAGCATCTCTCGAGAGATCAGGGCACCTCGCAACATCAACATTGCTCTATTCGAGAGAGCCGGCGCATACGAGTCTTTCATCTTCCTTGACTCTTGCCCGTGGAGCGTCCTTCGGTTCTTTGGGCCCCTCTCTTCAGGGGACCACTACCTCGGTTCCGTGCTGGAGATGTCCTGGCAGTGCGGCTCGGTGGTGCTTCAACCCATAGCACAAAATGTCCCCCACCCGAAAGACCCAGGACGCGAGATTCGCAGCCAGAAGCTTCAAAAGTCCCCCCGGCGCGAGTTTACTTTTTCCAATGCCTCTGCCTGTACTCCGTACAATAGAGGCGGTATAAAGCTTCCCCCGAGCCTCAGCCGTTCCTGAGTCTCAGCAAGTCATAGACCATGCGAAAGATGGCCAGGCCGTGGCCCTTTACAGAGAACGGCGTCCCCAGTAGGCACGGAGTCCAGTGAATGAGTTTCTAGATTTGTGAACAGGATCGCCTATGTTCAATCTCTTTGCTGACCGCTGGTAGTTGACATCGAAAAGCTCGTGTCCAGTGCGGTGAGGCCGGATTCCAGGCGTTGGGCAGTTTGCGGTGCCGGTAGAGATACCTCCGAGGGTGGTACTCAAGGACCCCGCATCTCGGAAAAGGAGGCAGCTTTCAAGGGCGCTTTCAGCTTCACACAGGACAGCTTGCCCTACAGGACCCATACCTGTACGAGTGCTCGTACGAGCACTCCATGCATGCCTCACATCGCGGTTGCAACCCGGCATGGGCGCGGTGTGGATTGATGCAGGGGCTTCCACTCCATGCAGACATGCAGATGCTGTTTGTGTGTCTTCCAGCGCTATGATTGGAAAGAAAGGAGAATATACCCTGCTCGGACGAGGCTCGATCCCCCCCCCCCCCCCCTTCCCTTCGCGACCCTCAATCGAAGCGCAGCCTCCTGTGGTCCAACCATCGTTTGCTCCTCGATATGACACGGCATGCTACCATTACTGCCCACAGGAGCAGGAGGCCCGTTTTGGAAAGGGAGGCTCGATTATGCGCCTTTCGCTTGCCCCCTTTTCCCGCCTGCGCCTTCGCCTCTATTTGACTCCAAAAACAGCATCTGCAGAAACGGGACGCCCAATTTGCTTGCGTCGGACATTGCGGAGCTCGGCACGGATGTGACCTGGGACCAAAGTTCCCTCCGAAGTGACAGCAGATCCATGCTAATTGAATCCGTTCTCGCTTCTCACAGACAGCTTGCCATACGAATCGCGAAATACAAAGACGCCGGTGGCCATCATGTCCCATCGCCGATTTTTCAAAACGTCCATGGAGTGCACCCGCGCTGGCGAGTACGAGTCTCTCATGTCTGAAAGACTGCAGTCTTTTTCGAGCAATGCCTCCCCCCCCCCCCCCCGGGGGGGGCGTGGACCAAGGTCTTGGGAGCCGATACCCGACCCTGCCGCAGCAATGAGGCCTCCTCTCCCCAAACGGTAAGCCTCGTTACAGGTATCACTGTCAGCATCGAGCCGGAGATCCCTTGGAGAGACTGGTGGGGTTAGTCTGCGCGAGATGCCTAGTATGCGGAAGATCCGGTCCTTTGCCTGCTCGAATGCCACCCGTAACTCCAATCACATCATTCAAAGTGGATGATGATCTCCTGCAACGTCCCAATGATAACACGGATTGCTTCCCCTTCGGCGAGCCGCGCCGAGATTTACAAGCCGCAGACTTCGGAGAGCCCATTCAGAACGGATGAAGTGCCCTAGACAGGCAAGACTCTCAGCTAGTACGGAGTACGGAGTACTCGTATGAACACTCGTATTATTTCCAATTCGAAAACTCGAAGTGGTTGCAGAGGTACTGATTATTTTGTGAGTACGAGTACGAGGATCCTGCCGGCTTCGTCTCGTGATGGCGACAAGCGACATGGGATACTGCTCTCCGTCGATCCTTCGCCAACTGGCAGGTCATGGAAGCCAAGTTCAATGCTGCTTAATCATTGATGTCTTTCAAACCTCAACTTGAACGTGATGCCGAACAGAAAACACAAAGCTGGACTCAACCCCCCCACCGCTGGAATCAGAATGCTCGCCCACCCTGTAGCCAGAAAAGATCTCGGAGCAGACAAGCTATTCCCCATGTTAGCAACATGATAACCTCCTCATCAGGCGAAAACCCTCGGAGACTTCCGACAGATTCATTGAAGGTAGATAAAGGTGTCGCGTCTGCATGAATTTAGAAGACCAACGAACAAAGACAGATGCACTGCAGATGCGTCCTGTCAGGAACTGAACAGATCAAGCACTGGTCCATGAGGAGGACCAACAGCGCCACGAGTGACAGGCACGGTGAGTTACAAGGTGGACGGTGCAGGTGCTCGTATTAAAACTCGTACTGCACGTCGCGGGCGATTGAATGCACGACGTTGCTGTGGAAACACAAAATATTGATTGATCAATCCATCCATCAATCCAAACTTGGTATTTTGAAACCGACTCTGCGGCCGATCACATTCACAGGTCCATACTCGTACTGGCATGATCTCTTGAAAGAGGAGAATTGCCTCGGGCAATGTCACCAGCCAGGATCGGGACATGTCGTTCTGGAATTCTGAAACCTATCGAGCCTTCGATAGCGGCGCTCAAGGCACCAGCATCATTATATTGCCAATTGTATCCATATTGATCCTGATCTGGGTGTTTGCGTACCCGCTCAACGGCATGCCGGCGCCTCGACGGCCTACGCGCGCTGCGATCTCGCAGCCCGAGAAGGAAAGCGACGATGAGCTCCCGAGCCTCGATGATCTATTGAGGCCTTCGGGCCCCCGGAAAGCCAAGGCAAACACGCACGATCCGGCCCCGTCGAGCTCTCTCGTAAGGCGGGAGATGGACCCGAACGCAGTCGCGGCAAAGCGCCGCGTCCGCCGGCTCGACGGCGAGACCCATGGCGCGACCAATGCATTGATGCGCCCTCTCGCTGCAGAGAGGAAGACCAGCGCTGCGGTCTCAGCTGCGCCGTCGAGGGCGATGCTCTTGAGCCGAGCGCTATTATCCGAGGAGGAGATCGGCCTGAAGAAGCGAACACCGGCGATAAAGGAGCAATGGGAGCCCCTGCAGAACGAGTCGCCGTGTCATCCAAGGAGATCACCAAGCCCTACTCTTCGGCTTCAGGATGGTTTGAAGACGAGCAACCTGTCGCTTGAGGAGTCAAGAACAGTATTGACCGATGCGATCAAGGTGCAGGAATCAACGAAAGCTGGGCCGGCCTACAGAATTCGGGGGATCACCAACTCGAAGCAAGGAAATGGGCATGCTACCGTTTCTGACTCCCATGAACCAGACAGACATGGCGTGGAGTCTAGTGAGAACGAGAATGAGACCGTCGAGGAAGACACGCAGGACGAACTTCCAACATCCAACGACGATTCATCAGAGTACGGGGACAGCGACCAGTCGGATTCCTCCAGTAGCTTCTCCCTTAAAGATGTCCATCGACGGCCTCGACCTTCCGCCTCTCGCCGACCTCACGAGCTCTCGGCATCGAGAGATGAGTCGAGCACAGGGGTCCCGGATGACTCCTTTGAGCCCCACAGACGGACGGATGAAAGCCGACAACAGAGGCTTGATAAGAAGCCCGGAACACAGAAGGACAAGAAGGGCGCTTTGAAAGAGGGGGAGCGAACAGCAAAGTCGAAGCCCAGGCTCAAGAATCCCGCACGCGAGAGCCCCGACCTAGCCGAAGACTTCTCCCATCTTGCGCTCCCCTCCGAGGAGTCATCAGACGGCTACCAGACTCCCGCGGATCCCTCAGACTCGGCGCCATGCCTGATCCCAGGCAGAAAGGAGCGGAAGGGCGGACTGACATCCCCGAAGAAACGAGCACCGATTCCCAAAACCCCCCATCGGCCCAGCATGGACTCGTTCTGGGATCAAGAATTCATAGATGACTGGAACGACCAGCACTCCCCGCGCAAACTGGGCCATACCGAAGCACCACCCAAGAAAGCACCCCCTCAGAAGCCCAAAGTAGAGTCAAAGAAGTCCTTCGAAGCTCGCAAGACACAGATCGCGGAGGACTTCCTCGCCCAGCTCGACAGCCGCATCACGGAGGGCAAGCTTTCCGAGCTGGCCGCATCGACGGGGGGCATCAAGATCGTGTGGTCCAAGACGCTGAACACGACCGCCGGCCGGGCAAACTGGAGGAGGGAGACGATCCGCAAAAAGAGCAAGGACGGCGCCGGCGCGCCCGAGGCGCCGGTCGAGCACAGACACCACGCGTCCATCGAGCTCGCGGTCAAGGTGATCGACGAGGAGGACCGGCTCCTCAACGTGCTCGCGCACGAGTTCTGCCACCTGGCCAACTTCATGATCAACGGCATCACCAACAACCCGCACGGCAAGGAGTTCAAGGCCTGGGCGGCCAAGTGCTCGCGCGCGTTCGCCGCGCAGGGCATCCGTGTGACGACCAAGCACACGTACGAGATCGACTTCAAGTACGTGTGGACCTGCGAGGCGTGCGGGGCCCAGTACAAGCGCCACTCCAAGAGCATCGACCCCTCGAGGCATCGATGCGGCACGTGCAAGGGCGCGCTGTCCCAGACCAAGCCCGTTCCCCGCGGCGCTGCGGCGGGCGCGAAGCCGAGCGAATATCAGCTCTTCATGAAGGAGCACATGAAGATCGTCAAGCTGGAGAATCCCGGCAGCCCGCAGAAGGAGGTCATGAAGATTGTTGCGGATCGATGGTCCAAGAGAGTCAAGGCCAAAGCCGATTCGGAAGCTACCAAGAACCGCGAAATGATCACGCAGTTTGTGGATTTGACATTGCAAGCCGAATCAGAGGACTAAGCTGAGTGGTAGTCCGGCCGATCTTCTCCTTTCTTCCCGACTTGCAGAGACCTGGAGGTGTCTGAGCAGGGATTCGCAATTCGGGGGGCGTCGAATCACGACCTCATATCCGATTTGATATCAATCCTGTGCTCAACTTGCTGCATACTAGACAGCTAATTTCGAAATCAAATCACCTCCAATTCTTGACAGGAGAGACTGTATGCCACCCGGGCCCAATCGATGTGTTCTTAAGGGTGAATCTTGGATCGCAGTGTCAAGACATAGCCTCCCCCACCTTCTTCGTCACTCAGGCGTCCACGAATAGATTCCAGTCTTTGATGTCGAATGTCTCCCATACCATCGCGAGGGCCTCGACAGCAGCCCCGACCAATTTGCCTTGCTTCCCGAGCTCCAGATCAACCTCGTTCTCGTCGTATTCTCCCTTGATATGAGGCACATTGATGGTAACGAGGATGTCCGTGCTGCGGTTCTCGAGCCGCAGCAGGGTCATTAGGATTGCCGTGAAGTCGTTGCGCATTCCTCTGTCGGGCCCCTCCGGCTTCTGAGTCGCCATGAGGGTGTAGGCGGGGAATCTTGTCCTCGCAGATGCACTATATGATCATCAGCAAGTCTTGTTTGGGTCATCCACGCGTGGCGCAGCGGCTCCTCACTTGAGCGTTGTGAATTCGGTCTCGGCTGTGTTCCAGATCCTCGCGCTGCTCGAGTCTGACCCAACCACCTCTTCGAAGTGCGCGGTGAGAGCCCGGCCGTCGATCTCGGGCCCCGAGCCGGGCTCCCCGACGCGCTCGGTGATGTCGAATATGATGCTCGTGGAGCCGTCTCTCTCGATCCAAAGCTCCTGGGTGTCCGGAACCTGCCGGAATTTGCTGGAGGATGGCTCGCGCAGGAAGCTGGCTGTTAGCTGCTGATGCTTCTTGGAGCTTGGGTTAAGATAAGGGTGCCGAGGTTTACGTGCCTTACATCGGTGAAGCGGGAGGGAATGTCGCAGACAATTGCGCCGCCGAAAAGAGCAATGGTCTGGGAGCCAGCCATGATCGGTCCGCTGGACGGCTGTCGCCGGGATGAAGCGGGAATGGTGTTGACGATTGATGCCTTTTTGGTGCTTGATGGTCTGCAGGAAGAAGCCACCGAAGCTCGAGTAGCGGTGTTCGTTGGAGAAAGACGAACAAGCGATTTGTTGTCCTATTACTGTATCAAATGACGGAACTGTCGCAGATATTGAAAGTCGCAATGGAATAGTCCCTCGAGAAGGAAAATCGAGGATGAGACACAGATTTCGATCGACGCGATCACGCATTGTTAGAGGCGCAGCCTACATGTACAACATAAAGAACAGGCGGGGCAACAGCGCTGCGTCATAGCTCCGCCCGTCTGCATTCCAGACGACATATGTACTCGTATCTTGCGGAGCACACACAATGCGCCCTCCCGGCGTCACGCTTCTGGATTCCTCCCATTCCTGTAGTGATGAATCCTTTGGCGGAATCATTGATCAGGGAAGGATGAAAGCATTACGACAATGATAATAGAAAGGCGCGAAGGTTATACTCCGAGGTTCCCTGGCGACGAGAACGCACGTCTTCAGTACTGCCTCTAACCAACCAGCAAACATCATGGGACGCACATTCCGACGGGAAAAGCATCCAGCATAACGAATCAATAAAGTCTAACAAAACAAAATTTACACCAAGCCTTGAACTGTGATCCTCGGCATCGACTAGCTCGTTTTGAAGCCGAGAAAAAAAAAAAGTCAAAAAGTGCAAAAACACAATTCGAATCTGGAGCTTCCAGACGAAGTAAGGCCAAAGATTGGTAATTGGAGTCTGTTGGGCCAATCCCACGGTCACATCTGGTAAAAGGCAAGAGGTGAGTTCGATGGGAGGTCCCACTCCAGCTCATTTTTGGTCTGACCTGGCTTATATATCATTGGCTCTACCACTCAGGCATTGATGGACTCCCCTCCTCTTCGCGGGCGCTGTCTGTATCTACTCCGTACCAGCACCAGATTCAACCACTGCTGCCACCACCTTCAGCTCCGACCTGTCCCTGACCCGGACTGACTGCCTTTCAACATTGAGCTTCCCCTCTTTGCAATATATTGGCCTGAACCTTCGCAAGCCCAATCTTTCTTTCTCTCATCGTCTTGACCCAAAGATCCAACATCTCTCTCGTCGCCATGGCAGCCTGCATCTTCTGCAAAATCATCAAGGGTGAGCAGCCATCCTCTGGCACGCGCTCGCCCCGAAGGTGTCGCGCGAGCAGTTCGGACAGCACGTTGGAGGCGTTCAGTCAGGCTCACCTCTTCCACCAGGAGAGATCCCTTGCATGAAGCTCTACGAGAGCCCCAAGACTCTGGCCTTTCTCGATATCGGCCCTCTTAGCGAGGGCCACGCCGTAAACAACCTCCCCAAAGGCCTCACTACCTCTGTGCCTCTTGCTGTTGCCCAAGCCTTCACTACTACCGGAGCTCTTCTGCTGCAAGTTGCCTGCTAACTCCGATGCCCTCGTGCCTTTCCAGCTCGTGATTCCCAAGTACCACGGCGAGAAGCTCGCTGATATCCCCGACGAGCACTTGACCGAGATCTTGGTAAGAGAAGCACCGACGTCAAAAGCCTTCTTGGCCCGAGATCATCGTTCCTGACGTGGGCATCCGTGTATGCAGCCGGTTCTCAAGAAGCTTGTCGCCGCCACCGGCGCCACCGACTACAACATTCTGCAGAACAACGGGACGATTGCTCATCAGCAAGTCCATCACGTAAGAGAGACATTCCATACACCTTCCATGAGAGGTGCTCGGTCGTGCTAACTTAGAAACCAGGTTCACTTCCACATGGTAAGTTTCGCTCCCGTCGCTAATCATCCCTCGGTGTCGCAAGTCGATACTGAGCTCGCATCACGCCCTAGATCCCCAAACCGAATGAGGCCGAGGGACTGGGCATCGTATGGCCCGGCACAGCGGGAGACATGGAGAAGCTGAAGGCTCTTTGCGAGACTATCAAGGCGAAGATGTAGTTCATCGTCTCGAGCAAGATGATCCCAATCTCCCACGACTTGGATGGTCAATGCAAATATCGTTCAGGTGGTATTTATTGATGTCTGTAACGTCAAAGCATGTCTAGGTATATCATTATATGTCCGGTCAAATCGTAGCACTCCCAAAGATGTAATCCTGCTCTTCAATCGACATCATCAGCTGACGTCGCCTGTGCTGCCATCCGTTCCATCGCCGCCGATGTCTCCGCTGCGGTCGGGTACCAATTCACTGCAGCACCGCCTTGAAGAACGCCGAGTCTATCGTATAGTGAGCGCGCCCTGAGATACGGGTCGAGCCTCCAGTAATCCTCCCTCAGCTTGTCCGCCAGACCGGCCCTTTGAGCCTCGATTTTCCGCTTTGTTTCGGGGTCAGAGGTCTGTATCCACTGCAAGGTCGCAGATTCGAACTCTTTGATGAGGCCGTCTCTGGCCTTGAGAAGACGGTCTCTCGTCTCGACATCTTCCATCTTGTCGTTTTCCCCCACGACCGGTTCTACGTATTTGTATTCCCAATCTTCATCGCCCCCCAGTTCTTTGATGATGCGGCTGGGCTCAATAAACTCCCCAAGCTCGCTCTTGTTATTTGTGAAGTGGACTTTCGAAGCAACGACGGGGTCGAGCCATCCGCGGATGACCTTCCAAATTCCTGATAGATGTGAGTTCTCATGGGCCTTCTGGAGGCAATCTGTCGGGCAGGTCTTGACTCACCCTGGAAGATCCACGGGGCGTTGTGGACGAGCACGGCGCCGAGAGATTCCGGGAAGTTTGCTTCGAAACACTTGATGACAAACTTGACGCCGTTGTAATCCATGTTGGCCATGGAGAATCCGGTCATGTCGAAGACGATAGTCTTTGCTGCGTTAGTCGAATGCCTGATCCACATGGGCCTGGAATGGAGACAACTCGAGAACTTACCGCTGTGTCGACTGGGGGTGTCAGCATCATTCGCGCCGTCTCGATGATGTACACGACGTTTTGCTGCAGACTCTCCTCGCATTGATCGGCCTGCCTGTGGAGGCGGACCCTGACGACGCAGATGGGCCGCCCCTGTTTGTCGATGCCGTGGAGGAAGGCTTTCCCCATCCGAATCTGCGACATGAAGTCTCGTCCCATGACCGTCCTGGCATCTGTGGCGGCACCCTTCTCGTTGGCGACGGCCCCGCCCTCTCCGTTCTTCATTACGTCGACGTCCACCTTCATCTCATGGAGCCTCCAAATCATCGTAGAGATCATCATGATCAGAGCCTTGTCGACGTCCCACTTTCGAGCGCGGAGGAAGCGCAAGGCGAGCGCATCGGGATGGTCGTGCTTGACCATGGTCCAGATTGCCTCGCGGAGGGTCTCGGGGCTGTTGTTGGCCAGCAGCTCCTGGAAGTGCTTGCCCTGGCTGTATTTATCGTCATCAGACACTTCCACGGCCACGGGCGTTTTCTCGCCGCCCTTCTTCCGAAACATATTGAAGCGCTTCTTTTTCTGCGTGTCGAGATCCTCGGTGGGCTGCCTCTCGGGGGATTTCGCTGCAGCCATGGGGTTGCCATCGTTGCTCGAAACGAGGCCATAGACGGCGAAGACGGCGCGCCACAGCTTGCGAAGCTTCTCTTCTTGCGCCGGCGTCAGGTTGCCGACGCGGCCCGGCATAGTTACGGTATCGTACGACATGTCTGCGAACTCGGATGCCGCCCCGAAAAGTACCTCTTCTTCCTGATCCCGGGTCGGTTGCAATCCGTAAAAGGCCCACGATGCGAGGGCGGCGGCTGATAAGAGAGCGGCGGCGAGACCAACGGAGATCGAGAAGCTGCTACGCAGGTTCAGATGATGGTCCAAACGGCGCGCGCTGTGTCGATGACAGGCGGGTCGGGGGCTTGCGGATGAGAGTCGGGCAGTGAAGGAAGATGGCGTGCGACTCGTGAATTGTCTGCCGGGCAGCACTGAGTGTCGTTGAATTCGAAATTGATCTGTTGATGATGAGCGAACTGTGTCCCTGCGAGACCGGCCCGTTCCTCGCGGAAAAGAGAGAGGTTGTGTACTAGGCTGATGAGCCCAGCAAGACGTCAGAGAGCGGGATGACGAATGACGCAGAAACTCAAGGCGCAGGCGCTGTCCCGAGCGAGGTCTCATAAGCGACTGAAGGCACGCTCATCCGGCGCCAACGAGTGGGCGAGTTGAGCGCCGAAGAAGGAGAGGGTGAGCGCAGGATTGGTGTCTCGGGCAGCGCCACAGTCGAAGGAAGGATTGGATCGACTTTTTGTCTCAAGAGCGCACTCGGCTGTGCGGTCGCAGATCTTTTCTTCGCGGTGTTGGATCGAAGAAGGGAGGAGAGCGACGGGATGGGCAGGTGGCCGAGGTGGTGATGCCCGGATATCCGCACTGTAAGTTGGTCTCGAGGCGAATGTGAGGATCTACTCCGTATATGTATGTGTTTTTCTCTAGGGCCATCCGTTATTATTAAGCAACATCGTATATTAGTACTTGACAACTTGACAACTTGATAGATGCATGGATGGATCAATTGATGGGGAAATCTCGAATCGCGCTTCTGGCGATTCTTCCTACACGATGTTGTGGAACGACTGAGGCGGCTAGCACCATGATCATTTGATGCCTCTCCCGCTCCGGAGCCCATGCCTTGTTGGCATCAACTCGATACGAGCTCCCCTGCGAGGCGTGTCCATCACTCACGTAAGACCAGGGAGGCAGCCAATATTGGTCGAATGGGTGAAACAGACCGAGGGCGCTGCCGGGGAGGCACTGGCCAATCTTGGAACCCTTCTGCCTGGTCCACCGAGAGTCTTGGTTGTAATCCGCTCGGCGTCCGCGGAGGAAGAAACGAAAGGAAAAGTCGCCGGCATTTGCAGCTTCTCCGGTCCCGTAGCATGGATCAATCAATCAATCAATCAATGTCATCGAAGTCATCGACACGGAGGATCGCCAAGCTCAAGGCCCGCCGTGCAGCCCAATTGTCCGGCGAGTCCGCGGCCGATGGAAATGAGGATGAATCAATGCAAGACACCAGCAGTTCGCATATCCGTGCCTGCGACTGCTTGAGCTTTCAAGCACGTGCCGACGTGCATACATACGAGTAGATTCCACGGCTTTGAATCAAATGCTGCGTGTTGCGCCGTTGTGAGTGTGCTGGTGACGAGTACTATGAGTAAACGAGAGCTACTATGTACGGATACGTAAAGTCTGCAGTTGGCATGGATCAATGGATTGGTGGGGAAAACAAACCCACATCGTCTGACAACAATCGACAATCGATTGAATGCTTGATGCGTTCCCACTTTGCCGGAATCACCTCCGGCCCAATGCCTGCCTGGACTCGTATGTACGAGTACGCCAGACATCACGACGACATAGTACGAGTGCATAGACGAGAGATCAATTTGATTGCAGCGCGCGACGCGATCGCCACGAGGTCCTGCTCATGGCGTCCGAGTACCCCGACTCCGCCAACAGGCACCCCAATTCCAGATCGCACGCATCTCGGCCCACGACACCGCTCCGCCCGTCCTCGCGATCCTCGTTTCGCGACTCTGCTCGCAACGCCGGCAATGGAGAGGGATCGTTCCCTCTGGCCGCCTTCGAGCCTGCATTCTCAGAGTTCTCCGATGCCGTCGCCGATCTCGAGGCCAACATGATGCACTTCCAGCTCATGCACGAGAGCCTGTCGCGCTTCAGCGAGTCCTTTGCCAGCTTTCTCTACGGTCTCAACATGAATGCCTTCTGCGTCGACTTCCCCGAGGTGCTTCTATTCACAACTCTCTATCCTGCCTTTTCCCCCCAACCCGGGTTCGAGGCTTAATGCTCACATTCAATATTGCATCCTACAGGGCCCGGTTCTAGAGTCGTTTCGACGCGACCGTCAACAAGAAGACCCTGCCGCGGGTGCCCCGCAGCCGGAAAACTGCGAAACCACCTTCCTGCAAGCTTGCCCCGAGCACGAGACTGCCCAACCTTGACTGCTAAGGTACTAACGATGGATGCAGCACGACGGGCACCTCGTTCGTCGAGAATCCCCAAGTATCGACAAAACCCAAGCCGCGGCCCGAAGCTCGCCAGTCGCGTCTGCCTTCTGCCCGGAACACCGCAACTCGAGGAGGATCCAGTGCGAACCGCGGTCGCGGTCGGCCGAGCGGACTCGCGAGACCGCGAGCCCAGGGAATCAGGTGAAGAGCAAGGCTGTCGATGCCATCTTTTGCAAGGCTTCGATCGGGTTCTCGAGTCTCCCGATCACTATGATTGATGAATTGATGATTGATGGTTGCAAGGAGGAGCCTGCCTCAGCTGCTGATCACGGTTGCTGGCGCCTGGTCCGCGACCATGTCCATCGCATCGTCTTCGTTCTCGAGGTCGGGGTTCCTTCGCGTACTGTTCGATGCCTTGGCACCTGTCGGATCCGGCTCCTCTCGGAGCTGCTTGAGTCTGCGTTGGCACCGATGTCAGTGGACTTGGGGCAGCCGCAGCAGATATTGGTCTCCGGAGTCAACGCACCTCCGCTTGTGTGGCTTCCCGCGGCGATGGGCGAGCAGGGTCGCCTGCGTGTCAAACCATCTGGCGCATTCTACGCAGTAGTTTCGTCCGAGACCGGGAAGATCCTCGGATGCTTTGGTCTTCTTGTATTGCGCGAGATGCTTGGGCGATAGGAGATCTGCCTTGATCTGGTCGACGTCCCTGTCGTTCTATGAATCAGCACTTGGAGAAGGGATCATCGCGAAAGATATAGCATCACTGGAGAATTGCCCTTACCTCGTCTTCCGCCTCGTCTTGGTGAGAGTGCGCTTGTTCCCGACACCCATGGCTGTGAGCGCGTCTGTGTGATCGATTTGTGTGTACAGGCGCCGGCTTGATGACTCTCTAGTCTGGTAGTACTTCGAGGGCGGTCGTCGTCCGGAGGGCCGCGCCGAGATCAGTAGCAGTATGTGGTGTTTGAAGTTTTGATAAGTGGCGGTGGTATGGATTGATTGCTATCGCTCGGCCAGGCTCATCTCGCGTGTTGCGAGAAAAGTTTTTGTGGGGTTGGTGTTTGATAGAGGTGGTACGGAGTAGCTGTGGGGCCTTATCGCTTGTGCGGGACGTGGCTCAACCCACCAGGTCGTCCGAAAATCCCAGCATCATCATCTGAAAGCCCTTCGACCATGGGCCTTGGACGACAGTTCCCAGGAGGGTTATGAGTGAGACAGTTTCCCGACGATCTCTTAGTGGTGCTCATACTCGTTTGCCCGGAGGCTCGAAAGCAATTGTGCACTTCGAGATACAGGTTAGTAGTACTAAGTAGTACGGAGTACCTGGCCATTTCAATCAAACAACTTCTTATACTCGTACCTGTATGTTCTCCGTACCTGTATGTACTCGTACCTGTATGTATTGATCAATGTGTCCACGGGAGGATTCCCCACGAGCCCGGGTGAAAGGCGCCATGGTCGATCATGGACGGAGAAGGGGGCGCTAGTCTCGTTGCAACGACACAAGCTCTTGACGTTGCATTGATTGATCCATCCAGGCTGGACTCCGGATGGATGAACAAGGGATTCTCGGGCGCGTCCCGGCCATTGTCGGGGACCGAGCGCGGCCGACCGAGCCCTTCGCTAAACCGCTAAACCGAGCGGCTCTACGGAGTAGCGGACGGCCGCCGAGAGGACCCGCCCGCGGAAAACCTCGATAAGACGTTTTTCCCGAGTGATCGCTCGATGCGTGCTCTTTATGCAATTGTCTCATATCGGCTTGGACCTCGGCTAAGCGGATCCCTTGATCCGTGCCAAAAGCCCGCCCCGTTACACGCATTGATTCTTCGTGCTGGATCTTGTCCACGATCCCCAGATACAGGTACAGTAGTATTCACCTAGCCGGACACATAATTTCAATAGCTACGAAGGACGAGTACGGAGTAGAAGTAGTACTCGTGATCCTCAAGCAACCATGTCATGTAAAATCGCCTCAGGTATTGAACTCGCACTGGTAAAGGTACTGTGCCTTACCTGTAAGAAGCTTCATTGGAGGGGCAGAGACATTGGTTCGTTGGTGAGGTTCTTCACGAAGGCCGTACGGAACACGGGGTATGGATGCGCTGTTTGATACTGCACCGCGGCTTCTCTGGAACTGAAGGTCCCATCAATGCCAGAGGTCATAGATTCAGCATTCACATTTATGCCGGTCTAGAGGATTGGGAGTCCTGGAACAAATGAAAGCTCTGCTGCTTGGCCGAGCTCTCTTACTCGTAAGTCATCAATGGGTTCAAGATGCATTGGCAATTGATCATTGTGAATCTTTGGAGTACTGTACTTGTATATATGTTCGGTAGCCTGCAACTGCAGGTTCCTCGGAATCGTGCCCGCATGTACCCGTACTACTCTCGTGCATCATGAAAAACGACAACAGGCCGCTTCGGCTCGGCATGCATCGTCGGAATGCAGTATGATTATTTTCTCAAGGACTGTGATTGGCCACAGGGCTGGACCCAAAGGATCCGTCGCAAAAGTGAGCCTCGATGGTTGGCCATGCGCCTCGAGCAACGGCTAAGGTGGTACGAGTGCGAGTAGGAGGTATTGAGTTTTAGTGACTTGGATTGAGACTTTTGCTAGCACGGGTACATACAGAGTGACCCAAGAGGCCGTCGAAAAAACATCTCTCCTCTTCTTCTCTCCCCCCCCCCCCACCACTGCCCTTCCTTGCCCTCTTTCTTTCCTTCTCCATATAACACACCAGCCCTTCATCTTGACGGCTGCCGGTCTTGACGATTGACCTTTTCTGCTCTGTGAGCGTCGAGGCCATTCGCGATCCTTCACAGACCTTCTCTTCCTCATCCCTCCTTCGCCATGCTCGCCTCCAGACAGGTTCTGGGCAGTATTGCCCGGGGCCGTGCCATTGGCGGCTCTGCCAGCAGCCTCCGCCGCATGGCTACCGTCTCGGACTCTGCTCTCGACAGGAAGGTTAGTCGACCACTCTTGAAAGTGACGCTCCAGCGCCATGTCCTGCTCGAATTGGCCCGAGACGCGCCGCCGGTTTGGCGGCATGGTTTCCTGGCTCTGTCCCGCCTGGCCGTGTACGAGTACTGACGCCGCTTTGCTCGACAGGTCCGTCAGAACAACTGGGAGGAGAGCAACTTCATCAACTACAAGAAGATGTCTGAGAACCTCTCCATCGTTCGAAGCCGCCTCAACCGACCCCTCACTTATGCTGAGAAAATTCTCTACTCCCACTTGGACGATCCTCACGGCCAGGAGATCGAGCGGGGCAAGTCTTACCTCAAGCTTCGCCCTGACCGTGTTGCCTGCCAAGACGCCACTGCCCAGATGGCCATCCTCCAGTTCATGTCTGCTGGCATGAAGTCCGTGGCCAACCCCACTACCGTCCACTGTGACCACCTCATCGAGGCCCAGGTCGGTGGTGACAAGGATCTTGCGCGCGCCATCAACATCAACAAGGAGGTCTACGATTTCCTGTCCTCGGCCTGCGCCAAGTACAACATTGGTTTCTGGCGCCCCGGCTCCGGTATCATCCACCAGATCCTCCTCGAGAACTACGCTTTCCCCGGTGGTCTCCTGATCGGCACTGACTCCCACACCCCCAACGCTGGTGGTCTCGGTATGTGCGCCATCGGTGTCGGTGGTGCTGATGCCGTCGATGTCATGGCCAACTTGCCCTGGGAACTCAAGGCTCCCAAGGTCATCGGTGTCAAGCTCACTGGTCAGATGTCTGGCTGGACTTCTCCCAAGGGTAAGTTCAATTTTACTCCCACGCGCCTTGGACTCGACACAAACAGGTTTGAACACAAACCAGCTGACGCCAGACGCTCTTTGCAGACATCATTCTCAAGGTTGCCGATATCTTGACCGTCAAGGGTGGTACCGGTGCCATCGTTGAGTACCACGGCCCCGGTGTTGACGGCATCTCCGCCACTGGTATGGGAACTATCTGCAACATGGGTGCTGAAATCGGTGCAACCACCTCCGTCTTTCCCTTCAACGACCGCATGCACGACTACCTTGCCGCTACCAAGCGCAAGGACATCGGCGACTTCGCCCGCTCTTACGCCGCCGAGCTCAGGGAGGACAAGGGCGCTGAGTACGATCAGCTGATCGAGATCAACCTGTCCGAACTCGAGCCTCACATCAACGGCCCCTTCACCCCTGACCTGGGAACCCCCATCTCCAAGTTCAGCCAGGCTGTCAAGGACAACAACTGGCCTTCTGAGCTCAAGGTTGGTCTGATTGGATCCTGCACCAACTCCTCGTACGAGGACATGTCCCGCGCTGCCTCGATCGCCCGTGATGCTCTCGACCACGGTCTCAAGGCCAAGGCTGCCTTCACCGTCACCCCCGGTTCCGAGCAGATTCGCGCTACCATTGAGCGCGACGGTCAGCTCAAGACTTTCGAGGAGTTCGGCGGTATGGTCCTGGCGAACGCTTGCGGCCCTTGCATTGGTCAGTGGGATCGTCGTGACGTGAAGAAGGGCGAGGCCAACTCCATCATCTCTTCCTACAACCGAAACTTCACCGGTCGCAACGACGGCAACCCCGCCACCCACTCCTTCGTGACGTCTCCCGATCTGGTCGTTGCCCTCACCATTGCCGGATCCCTCCACTTTAACCCTCTGACCGACAAGCTCAAGGACAAGGACGGCAACGAGTTCATGCTGAAGCCTCCCACCGGTGAGGGTCTCCCCTCCAAGGGCTACGACCCTGGCAACAACACCTACCAGGCCCCTCCCAAGGAGCGTGACGTCCTCACCGTCCAGGTCAGCCCCACCTCCGACCGCCTTCAGGTCCTCCAGCCTTTCCAGGCCTGGGACGGCAAGGACGCCAAGAACATCCCCATCTTGATCAAGGCTCAGGGCAAGACCACCACGGACCACATCTCCATGGCCGGCCCCTGGCTCAAGTACCGTGGCCACCTGGACAACATCTCCAACAACATGTTGATCGGTGCCATCAACGAGGCCAACGGCGAGGCCAACAATGTCCAGAACTGCACCACTGGCGAGTGGGATGCCGTTCCCGCCGTCGCCCGTGACTACAAGAAGAAGGGCATCATGTGGGTCGTCATTGGTGACTGGAACTACGGCGAGGGTAGCTCTCGTGAGCACGCTGCTCTGGAGCCTCGTCACCTCGGCGGTCTTGCCATCATCACCCGCAGCTTTGCCCGTATCCACGAGACCAACCTGAAGAAGCAGGGCATGCTTCCTCTGACCTTCTCTGACCCCGCCGACTACGACAGAATCAAGCCCGATGACAAGGTAAGCACCCGAAACGATCAATCACATTCAAAGCGCTCGCAAGTGACTAATCAAATTCGTCGGCAGGTTGACATTCTTTGCACCGAGTTGGCTGTTGGCAAGCCCATTACCATGGTCGTCCACCCCAAGGACGGCAAGTCCTTCAAGGTCAAGCTTTCTCAGACCTTCAACGAGGCTCAGATCAAGTGGTTCGAGAACGGAAGCGCCTTGAACACCATGGCTAAGATGGCCAAGAACTAAACTGATCACAATTGGAGGAAATTTTTTGCCGAGGAAGAGCACTGAATTTTCGTTCCTCGTGCAACTGGCTTTACCAGAATGGGAGGCGAAGCAGGAGGAAAAGTTGTTTTTTAGCATTGTATATACCATGTTTCACTAGCTCCGTCATCTCCAGACGATGAACTGTACAAAAGGAAAAACTGAATGTCAAAAAAAAGGTTGAAACATCAATTAGCTGTACCTTTCTAATCTGACTGCGAATGCCCTAAAGACAGCGGACAGCAGACAGCTTGTCCTCGTACTAGAAGATCGATCCTCCTCAAAACCTCACTGTATGAAGTTCGAGAGGCCCAAATGACGAGCAGCATGGGAGGAGGTTACTAGGAAGTGCGAGTTGTAGTTCAAATTCAAATCACGTGGAGATAAAGATTCCGGGCATATTGAATCTCCACAGAAGCGGCCTTTGATAGAGCGACGGCATGGGCTCGTACTCGTATTGATTGATCAATGTAGTCGTAGTCAGCACTGTGGTGCGGGCTGTTAGAGGTCAGCTCATACCTCTGACGTAGCGCCCGACATTGAATATATCGAAACTCGAATGAGGACTAAGATCGATCGATACTCTCCTGAGACCCCAGATCTGGAAACCATCAATCAATTTCGCGAGGCCCCGAATTGCCAGTCTTCCCCCCTTCCACCGATCCAGTCGCGCCGCAATGCCCAGCGTACGGGGAATCAATACCCTACGCGCCCGATCCTATGTCACTCGGCTCCCGCTCTTCACTCGTCTCATGGTGCTTGCCATAATATGTTTCTGGCTCGCTAGCTTGCCCGAGATCTGGGACATCAAGGGATGGGGCTCGTTGATTCCCGACAAGATATCGTTTCAGACAGGTGCGTTGAAGGCCACTCCGCTGCCCTCTCCGACCTCCCTGTCCTCGACTCGAGGCGGAGATGCTGATGCGATCGAGTCAGGATACCGATTGTCGACGTTCCCTTTGATTCATCTGAATGTCTTCCACGCCTTCTTGAACGTGGTTGCCTTGACGCCACTATTGGAGAGGTTCGAGAGCGAGTATGGAACTTTGACGACACTGGCGTTGTTCTTTGGACGTAAGCTTCGAGCCTATATGATATCGGTCTAGATGTGCGGATACTGACAAGAGCAGCCTTGACGACCATCCCCGCCATCCTCTATCTGTTCATCGAGCTGGTCATCATCCGGGGGAACACTGCCATCATGGGCGCGAGGTGAGAAGCTCCCTGAGCGCCGCGGATGGCACAGTCGCAGTTTACTGACAGCGCTCAAGCATATGGATCTTCTTGCTGCTGGGAATGGAAGCCATCCGGACCTACAAGTCGAATCCCTACCTCGTCATCGCCACCCACCAGATCCCGACCTGGACGACGCCGCTCCTGATGATCATTCTCGTCGCGGCCCTGATTCCAAACACAAGCCTCCTGGGCCACCTGTGCGGCGTCGGCGTCGGCTACTTCGGTATGTTTTCCCATTGCCGCTTCTCGTCATGCCGGGCAAAGACTGACACCTGGACGCTGCTCTAGCTGGGCTTGGCTACGTCAAGTTCCTGGCCCCTCCCGAGTGGGCTCTGCGCTGGATCGAATCGAAACTCAACTTGCTCGCCATCTTACCACACTATGTCAGCGTCGACCAGAAGACGTACGGGCGGTTCGGTGTCTTGCCCTCGACCAATAGGGCGGTAGGGAGTGCGAGTGCGCCGACGGAGCTCATGAACACGACGCAACGAACCTCATGACGAAGCTGCTGATGCTGTTCTCGATGAGTAGCGAGATTCATATACGAGCGATTTTCCTTTTCCTTCGCGATCGACGCTGTCATGCCACAATCACCAGCTGGCTCTTGGCATCGTTCGAAAGATAGAAATTGCATTACAAATGGCGGAGTTTGGGGCTAGAGCCTGGATGCAGGTCCAAGACGATCGATCCTTCTCGGCGCATCTAATTTGAACGGAAATCTTCAATACAACGCAATACATAGATTCTGCAGTCAAGGCATTGGAAGTAGTAGTGAGCGCAATGGCCTCTCGTTAATCATCGCCCCGTAGAGGCTGGCGAACTCTCTGAAATGACACTTTCTTGCAATGTCGCACGTGATGCTGGATTCGCCGCTTTGCGCCGATGAAACGGGTTGGATTTTAGAAATCCGGGGTAAGCCGTGCCGCTACTTGGTGCTCGGAGCATATTTCATTGAATTTCGAAGTTATTCTCTGCCTCTGATGCAGCGAGGGAGGGAATCATTGATTAATACTTGTATTCGTATTCTTCTGGCTTTCTGTCTATTTTTTTTTCTCTCCATTCGAAGTAAAGGGTGCTTGCCTGGGGAGGGGGGCCGCCTTAAGTCGCGCCTTGGCTTGGTTGTTGATGTGTCTCGTATTGGAGAGCGGAGCAGCAGAGCGACCTGGGCTATGCGCCGCAGCAATTCGATCCATTGATTGATCTAATCATCATCCAAACCTCCCATTGACACGTTGCCCATTTGGGATGCAGATGACTCTCGGAAGAACCACAGGAAGCCAGCCATTGTGACTGCTCTGCGGGTGTCGCATTGGGGAGGACCATGTCGCGGCTGCTTTGTACGTGTCGAGACCCTCGTGGATAGACAGATCCATCGCTGACGCCTCATCTCCTCCAGCTTCGGCCATCTCTATGCGCCGTGACCCTCGACTGCTGAAGCTACCGCCCTACTTGTCCTTCCTCTGCATCGCCATCGGCATCATCTGGCTGCTTCTGCTCCCACTGGACGAGCACTCGCGCCGAACGTACATCTCCGAAAATGCCCTGCTTCCGGGCCAGGTCCACACCTACTTCGGCGGGAGCGAGCAGCACATCTTCCGAGCGTACAGACACGAGATCGATGCACTGGTCGGCAAGACGAACTACGAGTATGTCGCGCCATCGCGATCAGACGGCGCATGCCAAATCCTGCCTCTGTTCTCCTCGGGACTGACCCAAGAGATAGGGTCAACGATCAGCTCGCGAGCATCCTGAACAACGTGGGACTCAAGGTCGGTCGGCAGAACTACACCTACCACTCCGCCGGAGAGCAGCACACGGGCGAGAACGTGTACGGCATCCTTCGGGCGCCTCGCGGGGATGCTACCGAGGCCATCGTCCTGATTGCTGCGTGGAGGAGCATAGACGGGCAGCTCAACCGCAATGGCGTCGCCCTGGCCCTCACCCTAGCCCGCTATTTCAAGCGTCAGTGACACCGGCTGGTGCAGTCCCTTTCGCCGCTCGGGACTCAAACTGACATCGTTGCAGGCTGGTCCCTCTGGTCCAAGGACATCATTCTCGCGATCCCGCCGGACAGCAAGACAGGCACTCAGGCCTGGGTGGATGCGTACCATGACGCTCACAACTCCGACTACGTGGCTCCCCTGCCGATCAAATCTGGCGCCCTCCAGGGGGCAGTGGCCATTGACTATGCCCTCGATCAGCGGTACGAGCAGCTGCACATCGTGTACGACGGGACCAATGGCCAGCTCCCGAACCTCGATCTCATCAACTCGATCGTCAGCATCGGCGGCGGGCAGATGGGCATAGACACCATCGTCCAAGGGCTGAGGCAGCACAGCAAAAGCTACGAGGATCGCCTGAAGACAATCCTGCGAAGCATGCTCAACCAGGGTCTGGGATACGCAAAAGGTCCTCACAGCAGCTTCATCCCATACCACGTTGATGCCGTGACTCTGCAGCCGACGGGACAGGGCTGGCACGACGAGATGGCCATGGGAAGGGTCATCGAGGGCACTTTCAGGAGTCTGAACAACCTTCTTGAGCATCTCCACCAGAGCTTTTTCTTCTATCTGCTCATGCAAAGGGATCGCTTCGTGAGCATTGGCACCTATCTTCCGAGCGCGATGCTGCTGGCTGCCAATTTCTCCATCATGGCCATCTTCCTCTGGGTCAAAAGCGGCCAGACGCCCTCATCCGAATCCTCGAAGAAGCAAGCCCCAGCCGGCGAGAAATCGAGAAGCGATTCAGCGACTGCCGCCTCCCCTGCGGCAGCGGAGAGAGACATCCTCCTGCCCCTCGCAGTTGTCATTTTCTGCCAATCTCTATCCGCCGTGCCCCTATTCCTCTTCAATAATCTCTCTGCCCATGTAAGTCATGTTGCGCTTTCCAGAGTGCCGACGTTACGAAGAATGCTGACCTGTTGCGGCTCTAGCTGCTCGCGCCCGCCTTCTTCATCTTCTTCATCGTCTCGACGGCACTCCCACTTTTCGTGTCCAACGTGCTCGCCTCATTCTACAAGCCTACGATGCAGCACTTCCAGATGCTCAAGTCCTTTTCGTTGCTGCTTCTGGGGATGTGCCTTGCAACCCTGGCCACGTTGAACTACTCTCTGGCTTTCCTCGTTGGGCTCCTCGCGAGCCCGCTCACGTTTGTCCAGCCTACCAAGAGCAGCTTCGTGAGATGGCCTGTCGCCGCTTTGCTTCTCGCCGTCGCACCACCCGTCGTGATCTATACTGCAGCCCAAGTGTGGGGGTTCTCCATGACTGAGGTCCTGGTCGAGTCGAGCTTCGGATGGAATGTGTGGGGGATGTACACGCCTGTCGTGATCTGGTGCCTTTGGTGGCCGGCATGGCAGGTCGGGATGATCAATGTTCTTAGCACTGTTGCAGCTTGATCGACGCATTGAAATAGTCCACCCTTTTGTTTAGGGGATATAGAAGATATTTACTTCTGCAGGTCAATTTAGAGGATCTTGCAGAGGACAGTCCAGCCTTGATGGCAACGGGTACCGCCGAATATCATTTCCCTAGACGTCGCAACACATTTCTTCATGTCCGTACTTGCACGTGCTCTTTCAGAGATAACTCCTCTTCATATTCCGAATTATCGTGATTTGTGAGATTGATGCTGAATGTTTTCTCACCATCTGGCTGCTATTTTCCATGGTACACCTCGCTTTCAAAAGTCTACGCTGCCCAGACATCCTTTCCTGCTGCCTCAATCCAGTTGCCTAGCTGGTTCACACTGGAGTCCCATTCCAGCAGGCGTTGCCGCATGTTCCCAATCTGCTTCATATCCAGGACCTTGGGCTGAACCCATGTGATGTGGGCAATCTTGTCTACCTGATCGATCGTGCCCCGAAGCAGGCCTAGACTTAGTGCCTTCATTGTGAGATGCTCAATCTCGGACATCTGGACTTTCGTCTCCTGTGATATGGTGGCAAAAGTCATGGCGCGATCGTGGGGGGGGCGACGGAAGACGGCCTCGGTGAGGGCGGCGAGGTAGATCTTCTCTCGGAGGAGACTCGAGTTATCGTTGAGGAGCTTGTTCGAAGCAATGTGGTCGGCAAGGACGTCGTATGCGGCAAGATCTCCCCGATTGTAGGCAAACAGGAGGTCCCGGAGCCACGCGTCATCCTTGCTCTGGGCCAGAGCATCCAAGATGGGATGCAGGAGGAGCTCGCCGAAGTTGTAGATACTGCTCGACACGAGGGCTGCTACGCTCAGGGAGTATGCTCTCTGGTGGCGTTCTTCGTCTGAAAGGGTGGAGATGTCGATGCAGGCGAGGTATAGGAGGGCGGTGCGGTAGTAGTTGGCAAAGTCCGTTTTGCGCTACTCGAGAGATTAGATCTGAGCCCAGAAACGACGAGCGTTGGAGGGTTTTGGGGTCTCCTGGAAGAAACATGCCTGGTAGTATTTGGCGTTGGCGTCGTAGAAAGCAGCGTGAACGACGGTTTCGACGGAGTCAAACGAGTCCAGGATCTTCTCGGCCGCGTCCAAGTCTTTCCTCGCTTCCTCCAATTGGTTCAGGCTCAACCTCACTTGGGCCACGGCGACTGACGCAAAGACAAGCGCATCTTGTGAATCCTCGGTATCGACCTTCTTCTCGACTGTTTGTAGGAATGCAAGGCGTTCGTGGTCATCTGACAAGGGAAGTCAGCACATCTTGGCCTGTCCTGTCATCGGCCGCCGGGAAACAAACCCGCGCATTGTGTCGCCGCTTTCAGCGCCAGGACGACGAGTTTTAATTTGTTGATCTTGTCTGCGAACTTCAGGATGAAGACCTTGTAGAAGGCAAGGCGTTGAGGGGCGCTGCCATCGTGGTCGAAGAATTGGACCAAGGAGTCAGTGAGCTGGTGCCAGAGCTTGCGTTCCCAGAAATTTTCGAAATCCAGTATCAGCGTCTGGAGCTCCTCTGGCGCCTTGTCCCGCTGGTCGGCGAGGAAATCGGGGATGGAGTCGGCGCTCATGATGTCGAGATGTCGAGATCGGGGCCCGTCTTGTTGTTCGATAGAGCTTGGATTGCGATGCGGATGAGGGGTTGATAGTCGCAGTCGCAGTCGCACTCGGTCGTGTGAAATTGTCTCGAGCACCAAGCGCAGGGCAAACGCGAAAGGTATGCTTTACAAAGACAATGAAGCTTGATCATGTATCGTCGTGAGGTGTATGAGGAAGCCGTCGTTCAAGCAAGAGCTCACCAACGCGGCTGTCTGGTTGCCTGAATACCCACTAAGGCCGTCGATCGCGGCAACATCGATGCCATGCCAGCCCCACCGCGGGTCCCTTCCGAGAGCGCATTTCGTGCCGATGCACGTGACCTAAGCTATCGACTCCATCCGTGCAGTGTATCAACCGCTAGCCAGATAGTCTCGAGATCACCAGCAGGTTGCGAGATCATTCCTCGGGAGCGAGACTGCTGGTTCTCCCTGGTCCCTCAATCGCGACGAAGATGGCTTCTCCTCTTGCTGCCGCGCGGTCGGTGCGCAGCATTGCCCGCAATGTTGGCGGGAAGCGCGCCCTATCAGACATCACCATCACGCGAACAGGCAAACCCATCATCCGAGTCGAGGGTGGCCGGTAAGTCGAGCAACGCCCCATTGACTCCCCTGGGCTCTGGCTAATCAGTCTTCTATCGCAGTTCATCACTCGGAGGTACGATGGCAATGGGTTGAACCTCAAGCCGGCGAATGCGGTGGCTGACTCGGACAACAGGACACACGGCCACGGTATTCGGCGCAACCGGTCAGCTGGGTCGATACATTGTGAACAGGCTCGGTAAATCTCACATTGAGGAGTCTTGAAGGCGCGGTGACTGATGGTTCTTGTTAGCTCGTCAGGGTTGCACGGTGGTCATTCCCTACCGGGAGGAGATGATGAAGCGTCATCTGAAAGTCACCGGCGATCTGGGTCGCATTGTCTTCCTCGTATGTTACATCACCAACTCGCCCGATTGGGACTCGCCCTTAACGCAAGGATTAGGAATACGATCTCCGAAACACAGTCTCGATCGAAGCGAGCGTACGACACTCCGATGTGGTTTACAACCTGGTGGGTCGAGACTATCCTACCAAGTATGTCCCTCAGATACCCAGGAGAAAGCGAGGGAGAGAGAGAGAGAGACAGAGAGAGAGAGAGAGATGGACGATAGCCTTGGGTGCAGAAGTGCTGAATCGCAAACAGGAACTTCACTCTGGAGGATGTTCATGTTGAAGGGACCGAGAGAATTGCCGAAGCCGTCGCCAAGTACGATGTTGATCGATACATCCACGTCTCATCGCACAGCGCCGACCCGAAGTCCACCTCCGAGTTCTACTCCACCAAGGTGATTCGCACAAATGCAAGGAATGGCGGCATTGCACAGCTTCTGACTCTCATGATGATAGGGACGGGGTGAGATGGTGGCCAGAAGCATCTTCCCTGAGACGACGATCGTGAGGCCAGCTCCGATGTTCGGATTCGAGGACAATCTACTCCTGAAGCTTGCTTCCGTGCTCAACTTATTCACTGCCAACAACATGCAAGAGAAGTTCTGGCCAGTCCATGTAAGTTGTGTGATTCTCTGCGACATGATTTTGTACCTTCTAATATTTGCAGTCCATCGATGTCGGCGCGGCCCTTGAGCAGATGCTGTACGACGACTCGACAGCCGGGCAGACGTTTGAGCTCTACGGGCCGAAGCAGTACAAGCTAGCTGAACTCGCCGAGCTTGTGGACATGGAGATCTTCAAGAAGCGACGTCACATCAACGTGCCGAAAGCTATCCTGAAGCCAGTAGCCGGGCTGTTGAACCAGGCCTTGTGGTGGCACACCTTGTCCGCGGATGAGGTCGAGAGAGAATTCCTTGACCAGGTCATCGACCCCGAAGCCAAGACGTTCAAGGACCTTGGTATCGAGCCTGGTGACATCTCCAACTTCACATACCACTACCTGGTAAGTCTTGATCATAACTGCACGGAGGATGCGACAATGATGGCTGACGTCCTCCGCAGCAAGGATTCCGTAGCTCAAACTACTACGATCTCCCTCCGGCCACCGAGAAGGAGAAGAGAGAAGACAAGAAATACATCCATGTCCTGGATGAGCTGTGAGGGATGTTGAAGGATGTGGAAGAGGTAGAATTTCAAAAACCCTGTATATGGCAAGCCTTAGATTCGAGTGGGCATTACAATGACCGTATCAAAACGCCTGATCACGACTAAAACGGACGGATCGATATGATGGTGCCATGCTCAGACCGCTGGAAACATTGGGTGAAGTCATGAAAATCAATGTCCACTGTCCATAGTCATGGACGACCCTTACGCCGAGCCATGCAATCCTAGTCTAAATATGTCATTCCCTGAACGCCTGTCCTTTATCCGAAAGTCGCCTCCCATTTCCCCTTCGTCTAAGGCCTTGAGAAATGATCAAGCTAGAGAACGGATAATGTAAAAGAGAAGGTATGCTTGCGCGCCAAGCACGTCCGAGATGCTTGCCACCTCGACCTTGTGATCATTGAACTTAAACCACTGATACCACCATTTGGTTAGGAGGCAAATCTCTCACAAAAAAAATAAGGAAAAAAAAAAAAAAGGGGGGGGGGGGGGAATCTCACCTGATCACCGACACGGCAGTATGATACGTAGTGGCCGGTCTCTATCTCGCCGACGTGGACCACAACGCTCAAGAGATCATATGTGCACGACCTCTCGAGCTCTAAGTTCTCGCGGCTGTCGCGGCTCCGGGCTCGATTTGTGTACGGAAGCATGTTGAGCTGCAGTGGAAAATGAACCACGTTATCGATTTTGGAGGCTGCTCGGTCATGTCGGCCCTGCTTGAATTCAAAACGCTACGAGGAGACGTCAGAATGTTGAGATATTTAACCAAGTGAGGCGGGAGGGATGTCTCATGTGTTTGTTTACCTTCAGTTGGATCGACAGGACATTCGGCAAGCGCTTGACGCTGGTATATCTCTGGGCTTGCTGGGTCGAGGCACAGCTGTGACACCTATACTCGCACTTGTCTGATTTGACATACTCCTCGTCCAGGCACTCGCTGAGTGTCAAAGGTGGTGGCCTCTGCCCGGGTTTCTTAGCTCTTCGTTGGGCCAGGGTCTCCAATCCGAGACTCAGATCCAGGAAGGACTGGACCGCGTGTGTTGAGCCCTTGCAATTCTGGCACGTAGTTGTCGTCTGCATCTTCCCGTAGAATGTCTGATGAATGATGCAGTTGCAGCTGTGTTCGCTGCCGCTCTCGGGTTTCTTCCCGTCACCGTTGCGCTCGTGCAGGTCCTCGGCGAGGAACTGGAAGAACTCGTGCGCGTCTTGCTCTTTGGTCGTCACGAGATTCTCGAATGCCTTCTTCTCAGAGATCCAGAATCCGGAGAGAATGTTAGCCGCTGTATAACCGTTCGTGTTCTCGATGGCGTAGAAGTCCTGAAACATGTCGTCCATGGCGCAGCTCAGACAGTGGGGAACACTGCAATCGTTGCTTTGGTGCCCGTCGCTGAGATAGAAGTTTCGCAGCAAGGGGTTGTGCAGGAAGCTTTGCAGGACTACGTTCTGGTAGCAAGTCGCTCCGGCGTTGTAGATGCCGCGAAGGCCATTGGCACGGCACGAGGCGGTGGTGGTATTAGTCGATATCAAGCGCGGGTCTTCTTTGATCGATTCGGCAAAAAGCTCGTCGTGTCTTCGCTTTCGGTTTGCTGGAAAGCAGATCATTAGTCTCGTGCAGGGTGGAGAGATTGGCGATTGCCGGTCTCTCGTCTGGGTCGTCATCGGCTTGCATACTTGAAAACGAGCCAGTCCCAATCTTTCGGACTCGGAGCTCTTCTAGCGTAGGATCCCAGACCAAGTCGTCGCACATCTGACAGTAGAGTGAACCGCTTCGAGAATCAACGTCTGCGCGATTGTCAGCATTCGAGAACAAGGTCCAGACAGCGGACGCGCTATGACCGTGAGAGACACACAGAAGCGATGCGATTTCTTAGTCCCGTGCTTCAATCTATCATCCTCGGAGACGGTGGTCGGGCATTGTAGACAGAGGTAGTTGGATGTGAGGGAGGTCACACTTCTGCCATCCGAAGTCGTCGACGTCTGCGGGGTGATGGGGCTGGTGTCGAAGATTCCTCGGAGGATCATCTTGTAGTGCGATATGGACCGATTCATGACCTCCTGCCCCTGAGACGAGAGGAGGATCTGAACGTGCTCTAACCTGGGTCAGGCGGGATGCTTCGGACAGCGACGCGGGTCGTCCAAACTCACCACAGCCGAACAGCGGGCAACCCGGCGTCGGAGACTTGATCTTGACATTCTTGGGCGATGCCGGCGTCGTCGGACGGCCGGTCATGGTCGGGCACGGTTTGGGGGGTCCGGTCGATAACGATGATGGTGATTGATTGCGAGCTGCTGTCAATCTCGTGGGCTATCCGGATTCTCGAGAAAACGAGCTAGCGGCGGAGGCTGTTGATTCAAGCGATCGTGGGTCTGGCGAAAGCGATACAGTGTAGAGATATCGGGACTCGAGGCACGGACGCGCTGAAAGGGTCGCAATTCGATCTCGGGCGGCAGGGTGCGACGAGGTGTCTAGCGGGAGGTGTTGCGTTGACAAGACTAGCTGTCGAAGTGGGCACTGGAGAGAAATGTCAAGACTTTAAAGGTCCCTTGCAGCTGGAGCCGCGAACGACTTGCTTGAATGATGCGGTTCTGTATCATTGCTCTAGCGCAAAAGTTGGTTGGGGTTTGTGTAGATTGTGTACCTTTGAACGACTTAAGCATCAGGCGAATTCCGTATGATCAGCGAGGTAGCGTAGAGGTATTGATTTGTTGATCCTGATCACATTGGACCAAAGTTGTTACCATCGGAGGCTTGTCCAGATGATGTCTTTGTCGATGACTCGGATTGATGGCATTCCACTCCCTTCGCCGGATCCCGCAAACTCATCAGTATATGTGCAAAAGCTGCCTCGATTTTTACTCGAAGTCGTACCTGTAGTCTGTGCCTTGCTCAGCTCATCCATATTAGACAGAAGCGGGGGTTTACACTCCGTATCCTGGGTCTCAAGATCTCGATGGACTGCATGCATCAATGTAGAACTGACTACAACGTACTCGCTTGCCAACTCCTCCCTCCCCCC
>NIGB01000001.1:3888971-3943994 GCA_003055145.1 Escovopsis weberi | reverse complement strand
CCCCCCCCCCCAAAAAAAAAAAAAAAAAAAATAGAAAATAAAAAGAAAGAAAGAAACCCTACAGTCTTTCGTCGTCTACACGGCCCGAGACGCATCGCCTTGCTCCTCGGGGCTAAGATGACATTCACCATTGCCCGCTGTGACGTCGGCATTCGCTCCCCTCGCAGCTGACTTCCCCGCGGCGGGCGCTGCCTTAATCCAGCACGTTGGGGCTCTGGCAGCATCCTCCGGCACTCAAAACGTCTGGGCTCACCATCCGCGATGACTTCCAGTCTCCAGCCCCTCCCTCCCGTGGAGCGCCTCAGCCCGCGATGCATCCGCATCCTCGGCGGGAACCCGGGCAAGTTCACGCTGCAGGGGACGAATACCTACCTGCTCGGCACGGGCAGGCATCGCATCTTGATCGACACCGCGGAAGGGCGTCCGGCCTGGATCGAATCGCTCAGGGCCGTCCTCGAGCAGGAGAAGGCAGTCATCGAGTCCGCCCTCATCTCTCACTGGCATCGAGACCACGTCGGCGGCATAGATGACCTCCTCGAGGCTTTCCCGGGTACGAAAGTGTACAAGAATGGTCCGGCTTCCTCGAGCCAGAGGGCCCTCCGGGATGGCGATCGGTTCACGGCCGAGGGAGTCACGGTGACGGCCGTCCACACGCCCGGCCACACGAGGGACCACATGGTGTTCGTCCTGGCAGAAGAGGATGCCATGTTCACGGCAGACAATGTTCTTGGCCACGGCACGGCCATCTTTGAAGATCTCGCAACCTACATCGGCAGCCTGGGAAAGATGCTGCCGCTCTTCAAAGGGCGAGCATATCCCGGGCACGGTCCTGTCGTGGAGAACGGGCCCGAGAGAATCACCCAGTATATCAAGCACCGCCGTGAAAGAGAGGATCAGGTCCTGCAAGCAATGAGGGCGGGGGGGACATTCGAGGGACGTGAGATCGGCGTCTGGACAGCCATGGAGATCGTCAAAGTGGTCTACCAGGACGTTTCCCGAGACTTGTACCCGGCAGCATGTCATGGTGTTACGCAGATCTTGCAAAAGTTAAAAGAAGAGGCCCAAGTGGTTCAGTTGGGAGAAGACCAGTGGAGTATACCCTCAGATCATTCAAATCATTGAAATTACAAAGAGATGCATCCCAGCTAAGCATATAATGATCCAGAAGCGGCCTCGTCCTGAACACGGTGTCGTTCTTTGTTCAGACACGTGCGCTTCATCATCAAATTCTACTCTGCGAGCTGTAAACCCACCATTTTGAAGTCTCGATGTAAGATCAAAGCGGCTGTCTCTCCAACGGTACTGAGGCAAGGGCAAATATGCTCTGTCCCGGGTGTGCAACATGAACATTGCTGCAAAGTTGATCCAAGGACAGGCCACCGAAGATTCCTGTTGACCATGGCGAGTCCTTCGCTCGAGAGACGTGCACCTGTACCTGTAGAAATTTGGCACAGATTGGCTTTTTGGGCAAGGCAACCCAGTGGAGATCTGCGAGACAACAGCTGACCTTTGAAAAGATTGGCCGGCAATCGGACAGGGCGAGGTAGCGGGACAATTGCATGGAGACGCAGACAACCCTGCCCTTGATACTCCGTACTTCGTACGGATACTACCGGTACGTCATGCGGCAAGCATCAATGATCCATCTGGTTAAACGACGGATCATGCAACAGGGGGTCGTGAAGCGCGCTAGCTTGAGCGGCCTTCAGTTCAAGAGGTCATTGATCAATCAATGTCTCGTACAGGTACGAGAGACTCCGTGCCACTGAGCCTCTTCCAAACGTCGACTTCGATGAGCGAGCCCTTTCTTGTGAGGCTGACAGACATCAGGCTCTGCAGTATCAGTTGACCATGCAGCTTCGGCAGCAAAAGACGGTGGCTCTCTATCCGTACGTCCGTCATGCTCGCGCTGTTCAACGAGCCCTCACTTCGATTCGAAGAACTTCACCGATGCTTGCCTGACTTTGATTTTGGAACCGGATACTCGCAATAGATACAGAGACTCCGTACTCGTACCCGTACATACGTCTGCGGACTACTATTGAGCAGCTCCGCCGGGAGGAGGGGGGGGCAGAATTCAACAAGCATCGCCCGGGCTTGGCATCTCGGCCCGGATGACCTCGGGGCCACTCCCACCACGGATGCAGAGGAGTCATCGCAGCAGGCAGAATCACAATGTCCACGGAAATATCGGAGGCAGAGCGCGATGACTCCGGCCGTGCGATTTATAAGCCCATGGAGGGATCGGCCTACCAAAGCATCAATGCATGTGAGCACTTGCACATGATTCATCAATACCTATAATATGTGTGCGGAGTACGGAGTACACATCTCGTACTCGTACGAATGAATATTGCGTGCTCCGTATGGAGCATGTGCTGGCAGGAATCGCATTCCGGCCTCGTCGTCAAGGAGAGCGAGAATTCGCAACTCCGGACCCTGGCCCACGAGCGAGTGCTTACGCATCCATTACTCACAGAATGTACTCCGTACTCCGTAACCCGTATGTATCAACATCTCCGGCATCTGTTCACCGTGCGCCTGAAAAAGATTGTTTGCAGGAAGTCATTGGATCTTCTCCAACTCCGTACGAGTACGAGTTAGTAGTACTCCGTACTCCGTACAGGCACCAATGCATCGTCGTACATGTGCAGCTGGTGGGCGGCGGGAGGACGGACCGGTGATACTGGTATGCGACGTTAAAGGAAGATTGCACGATCCATTGCTTTTTCTCAACACGTGCAGAGAGTTTGTGCGTGTGTGCGTGTGCACATGTGGCGCTCGCGGCTTATTGTACACCGAGAAAGCAGAATCCATTGATCACATCTGCCACGAGAACATCTGTGATCCGTACTCCGTACTCCGTGCTGTACTGTTCCGTACGGAGTAGCTCTACGGAGTACGGAGCAGTATGATATGTGGATGCCAGGTCCGTCAACGGGAGGATTGAATGTCACTTCGTGAGTAGTAGAATCATTTATTCCGTATACAATCTATTGACGGATCCTGAACTTGCAGCAGAGCTCCTGCTCTCGCCCCCTAGGACGAGAGTTCTCATCATAGCTCGATGCGCCAGACCAGAAGTCGGTGGCAGGACTTCCCACTCTTTCCAGTCCTGGTCTCTCCGCACCCATCGGGGGTCTTGTTTACCAGTACGGAGTACTGTAATCCGTATCCGAACTCCATATCCTCAGTCGACTCCCCTTGAACTCGAATTAGGCTACTCCGTACTCTGTATACTCCTCCTGCCGACTGCTACCAGTAAGGCTCATCAACCCTCGTGATCATCTTCTACCAGAGACGAGTAGCTGGTCTGACGGAAACATCGCCGATGAATCCATCCATCTCCGTACGGAGTCCTCGTACGAGCATTCGTGGAGTGACCGGCGCGAGTTCGGGATGGCGGAATGGGCGGAAGACCGTCGACCCGCACCAGCAGCAGGACAAGACATGCCCCCCGGACCCGCACTTGAAAATCCGATCCATCGACGATCCACCAAGAAGGCTGAGATCGCAGGTGTGGTCGGCGCCGGTGCTCGCCCCTCACCACAGTGCTCATGCATCTAGGATTCAAGGCAGCATTCAAGGCAGCCTTGCTCCAGAGTACGGAGTACTCCGTGCGAGTAAGTGCAAACATCATCGACCAAGCAAGATTTTGCAAACGAACCTGGAAGGAGATGGGAACCCACAGCTGTTGTGATTCGTCAAGAGAGCACTGGTTTCTCAGTAGCAAAGCACCAAGCCCACGGGTGAGGCCGCTTGGGGAGGGCGCAGGCGTATGTACTCCGTAGGGAGTAGTCCGTACGCGTACCGTTCATTTGCTTTTCGACGTTTGTCACATCTCCTGGGCTCGGACCCAGCCGGCGGTCTCGCGGTGCCGTCACCGGTCCTCGGTGCTAGGTAATCCGTTCCCTGAGATTGGGTACAATCAGCTAGTGGGTTCGCGGAAGGATGGGAGACAGTTTCCGCCGCGGCACTTGGTGCCTATTGTATTGGTCAGCCCGGACTTGATTCGATCTGACCATCGTCGCACACCAACGCATGGTGGTGCAGACGAACGCACGCTTTGACGGTGGTGACTTGTGCCATCACGAACGGTGCCTTTTTGTTGGGAGACTCGGCATGGACTGGCCCGGTTGGAAGCGCAAACTTGCTTGGCAATAAAGACAGCACAGGTACGGAGTAAAGTAGCCTCAATTAGCCTGCCTCTACAGCACTCACTGCGTTAGTATTAATGCATCAATATGAGTAAGAAGAGCCGAAAGTTTGAGAATTCAAGGGTCTCTACTCCGTACTCCGTAGGAAGAAATTTCTTCATGAGTCAAACCCTTTGGTCCGCTCTTCGTCTCGCGGCGTTGCTTACAGCCCCCGTACCAGTACCGTAGAGCTTGCTGTGTTTTATTTCGTGGGACCAAGCGAATAATCCAGCGGCCTGCCCCTCGGCTTCAGCTGTGTGAAGATCGAAAATATGGAGGAATTTGAATCTGTGCAGGTGAAGGCGTACGTACCGGTATTCAAACCTTCCAAGGCCCAGATGCTAAGGTAGGAAGGCTAGTGTAGATCATTGCCAAGCCCTGACCCATGAAGATGATACTTCGCTGCGGTCGGGCGTTTGAGCTACCTGCCATACAAGGTCCCTGTAATCGACAGAGAATGGAGCTGTCAGGAAGAATCCATTGTGATTGTGTGCTACCACATCCACATCATGAGTCAGTCTGATGGAAAATCTGATCCCATAGTCGCTTTGAGACAGAAGAGAGGCGTCGTTGAATCGAGGTGGCTCCGCAAGATCTGTGCTCATCCTTGTTGAATCCAGTGGTTCGTTCAGAAGATTCGCAAATCTCCCAGGATCGTCCGAGCAATGTGCGGCAAAAGTGCAGGATGGCGGTCATGACCGGTCTTTGGGCAGAGGGTTGCCTTCTCCTTGACAGCTCCTTCATGAGGGCCCGCAGCCCGCGCCATGCGATGGTTGGGGACGCTCTTTGACCTGTTCCAAGGCTCCATGCATGGGAGCCGGGGGGGCGAGAGACAGCGGCACGCCCGGGTTCTTCAGGCCGGTGGGTGATGGGGGAGACATGGAGAGAAGACGTCATGACCTTGCGATGGAAGAAGGAATTTGGAAGGGCCTGACCAAAATTGTCGTCGAGGTCCAAATCAGTCTTCCGTATGGATTCTCGAATGCGCACTGTACTCCGTACCGGCATGACGGACAGACCTTCCATGGATGGCAAAAAGCTCAAATGATCCAAGTCTCGCGGTTTGCACGTACATACTCCGTGGTACTAACCGATCGCATTTCCCACGAGGGGTACATGCGGAGCAACGTACGGAGTCATATGGACTCATGTCGGATGTGCATGTTCTGGCACTCGGAAGCATCGGATCTAGCACACCGTACCACTGGTTACCATCAATCTTGCAACTTCTTGAAGCTAGGTTCTTAAACGAGGGACCTGTGCTAGTACTACTGCCCAGTACTGGTACGAGTACTCGTGCCGGGAGGATTTTGCAGCGGAAACTTCGAGTCGGCAGCAGTCGGAGCCGTGATTGGATCCTCGCGGCATTTAAAATCATCCCCGAAGCTGCAGGGAAGGCTCGTTCAACTTCAGCCCAAGTCCATCGCCGGTATTGCGGAGAGGCGGGTTTTGTCCAAACCCCGGCTTGATCCTCCGCCTCCGGGGTGGCAGAGATACCTCGGAGCGACTTCCCGCCTGCTAATGCACAATGTGACACCAGTGCACCTCATGGCAGCAAGACACCACAGGCACACTGCCAGTCCTATCGTAGTACCTACTTATGCAGGTACTCTACGAGTACAGGCACTCCGTACTCTGTACGAGTACTACTACTTTTCCGTACGGAGTACTACTGGAGGTATTAAAGGCAGGCAGGCACTAACGGTCGCGATTCTTACTAGTGCAGGAGCAGCTTAGCGCAGCAGCAGCACTCCGAACGTCGTCCGCAGTTTGCCCGTCTGACGAGTACCTACTCGTACTCATCCGTACTCCGTGGCTTGTTGAAGGCACGGGAGCACGGATGAGACGTCGTGGTTTCCTCACCATCTCCTCACATTCTGCGAGGCATCAGCCCACGCGCATCGCTGTGCTTGCCAACCCGTCCTTGCCCGCCATCCCAGCCTCTTTTTGTCCTTGCCGATGGCACCCCGAGTTAGCCATCCAATGCAGGATGCCCCACCTTTCGGCTCGATGTACTCCGTAGTAGTAATCACGGGAAAGGTGGGAGGGCAGGGAAGGGATCCGGAGGGAGAGGAAAACGAAAAAAAAAAATTATTCATTGCTGACACAAAACCACTTCGGGAATGTGTCGCTTCCAATTGGTACTCTCTGGTGGTGTTCAAGTCATTGCCTCGCGGTTTCCAACAGCCTCGCGGCCTCGCCTGCGTTTTCTATAAGGCCGGCATAACCCACCACGGACTTCCATCGTGTCGACCTGTGTTCTCACTCTCTTCCTCTCCCTCACCCTCTCTCCCCTGTCTCATCCTGGGCATCGTGCCTTGAAGGCCGTTTGGAAATCTCTTGTTGGGTTCATCATATCTTAGCTCTGTGAAGCTTCACGTTCACCTATCATTCCTTATACCATCAACTTAAGATATACCAAATAAGCTGCAGCCTCGAGGCTTTGCCTACGTTTATTGAAGCGCAACTGTTAGGCCGAGCTTCAGGAATACTGTAGCCCCCGCCTTCATACTCCTTTATTCGATCCTTGCCAAGTTCTGAGCGCGGTCCAGCGCATCTTCCATCATCTCATCTCTCTGGGTTTGTCTGAGACGTCCGCTCTTCCAAGGGGACCTCCTTTCTCGACTGCCCGGTATTCCTTCCGAGGACTCTGCAAATCCTTTTCCACTCCACGCCCCATGAGACCGATCGCAGTGGCAAGAAACCTTGCCGGCCGTCTCGTGCTTGGCTTGCTTCTTGCTTCAGTTGTCGTCGCCCACGGTGAATCCCATGACCACGATGGCCATGGCCAAGTCGATCAGGATGACCCCGAATATCCTCCAACATATTCCTCGCATCCCGAGCATGCGGCCCTCATCTATGCTCATATCGCCTTCATGACCCTTGGATGGGTCTTTGCCCTTCCTGTCGGTATGTTATAAGCCCCAGGCATGATTCATTTCAAAATTTCGACGCATTTTCTAAGACAGTCCCGTCTCCCCCTTTAGCTGTCATGCTGTCCTTGGTCAAGTCTCGCTATACTTTGGCCTCACAACTGGCATTCCTGGCTTTGAACGCGGCTGGCCTGGTCATCGGTGTCATTTACAACTCCGAGACACCGGATCTGTATCCCAACAACGCTCACCACCGCATTGGCTGGGTGGCGTGTTATATCATCTCGGCCCAGGTCATCGTCAGCATGCTGCGACGCATTGCAGGGGCCGTCCACGGCGGTGGTTTCTCTGAGGAAAGCCACTCATTCCTCCCAATTTCGAGCGGCATGGGCCAAATCCACCACCATGGACTTTACTCTCACGATAGCTGTCGCTCTTCGAATGATAGTGGTCATGGATCCGAGCCAACCACGGAATCTCTACGCAGCACTTCCTTGACCATCATTGAGGATGCTGATGGATCATCGATACCTGGCACGGAGAAGGAAATCGATGATGAGCTTCCCATTCCATCCTCATGGCGAAACATGTGCTCGAGGTTTGCCGAAAGGGCCACCTCATCCAGGATCTGGAAGACCGTCGAAGTCATCTACCAAATCGTTGACCGCATCATTCTCCCGCTTGGCTTCATCGCTTTTGCCACAGGGATCATCACATACGGTCGATTCTTTGTAAGTGGCCTTGCTTTGCCATGATTTAAAATCCCCCCCCCTTTTTCCTTTCTTCTTCTTCTTCTTCTTCTCTTCCTTGACCTATGTGTTTTGAAGTCTTGTTGGGTACCGTTACTGATTTGCCGGATTCAGGAGGGTCGAGCCATCTTCAACGGCCTGGCTCATTGGATCAAGGGCGGCGTCTTCTTTTGGCTTGGGCTCTTCAGTCTTGGCCGCTGGTCAGGCAGTTTTGGTGAAGTGGGATGGGCGTGGAATTTGCGGCGAAAATCGAGACCCGGGGACCGCTGGGTCCCCTCCGCAGAGTTCCTCGAGAGCGCTCTCATCTTTTTCTACGGATCAACGAACATCTTTTTAGAGCATCTGTCCAGTACAGATGGCAAGTGGTCACCAACGGATCTGGAGCATCTCTCCATCACCATACTTTTCCTCGGCGGCGGTCTGGTGAGTTGCAGCGCAATTGCATGATGAGGTTTCACTGTGGAATTTGAGAAGCACCATTTTGCTCTGTCTTCTGCATGGTAATTGATGAACACGGGCTGACACGGTTTCAACAGTGTGGCATGCTGGTAGAATCTACAAGTATCAGGGATCTCCTGAATACAACAGCAGTCGACTCCCATCTTGAGCCTTTTCATGGAGCTCGCGACGATGAAAGACACGATAATAGGGCCCCCCCGCAGACATACGAAGTCTCCCTGAATCCTATTCCCGCCTTGGTGATACTTCTTCTCGGCATTATGATGGGGGGTCATCATCAGCAAACCATGATCTCGACCATGGTCCACAAGCAATGGGGAAATTTGTTGCTGGGTGCCTCATGCGCGAGAGGCCTCACTTATCTCCTGATCTACCTGAAGCCTCCAAAGTCTGTGCATCCATCACGACCTCCCACGGAGCTATTGACTTCTTTCGGCCTCATGGCTGGCGGCATCATTTTCATGGCCAGCGTGAGTCCCAAGCACCCTGACCCTTCATTCGACCAACTTCAAACTAACGACATTTTAGAGCTCAGATGTGATCCAGGAGATGATCCACTATGATCTGGACGCCATGTTGGTGTACACCGTGACTTTGGGTCTCGTCGGTTTTTTAATGGCCTGGACCTTGATCGTATTGGCAATCAGGGGTTGGGCGCTCCGCAAAGAGCGCCATCCACTCTCCGACCGCTCCCATGGCCGAGCTTGAAAGATCATGCGGGATCGCTCCTCGAACGCCTCGAGCTTTGGACCCGTGGCCCAATGCGCCAGAGTCCGGCAACGCCACCGTGCGCAGTGAGGCACTTCAGATCCTTTGCTGTTAGGCGATGGATGTGGAGGCATTTCAATTTTCCTATTCAGATCCTATCTATGGCTGGTTTGCGTTTTTGTTTCAAGATACCCTTTTCACGCCCGCATTCGCCGGCTGAGCCGCTGGTTGCGGGTTTTTGCTTAGACAAGAAAAGATTAATATACAGGCTCGAATTCAAACAAGCAATTCCCTGGTGTAGAAAATCCTGTCTCGTCATAATACTTCACCAGTTTGCCTTAGAAGTATTGAAAATATGCACAGGGATGAGTGGATGAATGAAATTGATATTGCATTCTTTGGCCAATTCGCTCCTTCATTGACGGTCATGATCTCAAGCTCATGCGCTCCGACCGTCATCCTCAGAGTCCTTCGCGGCCTTGACGAGCCTCTCCTGCTGCTCATCTGAGAATTGCCCCGCGCCCTGCTGCAAGGCGTGAACTAAGAAGGGCACCGAGTCCGTCTTGAAGTCGTCGGCATTGCGAACCTTCTCCAGGTCCTCGGAGAGTTCCTGCGTGAGCTTCTGGAGGTAAAATGCAGTAAATTCTGCCTGAGTCGTCTTGTTCGGCTGAGACATTGAGGCGGCTTTCACTGGTGCTCCGGTGGTGGTGGTGGTGGTGGCGGTGATGGTTTTGGTGAGACTGAAAGGGCCTGTGGCATCTGTGAGAAACGCGCAGGCGCAGCAGGAATGAAAATTGCCGGGTGTGTGGAGCGGCGGCCGGCGTGTTATGGAGAGAAGTTGAGTCTATGGGCGACTCAAAGAGGTGGACTTGGGGTTGAAGGTGTGTGGAGGATAGTAGAGAGATGCATTGATGGATCAATGTGAATCGGATGCAAGAAGCGCCAGTCCAAGCCTTACCACGGCGTTTAGACTGGTTGATGCTGTACAGGTGGGTGTCTATATCAAACGTTACTAGTAGTAGTAGGTAGTAGTAGTGGTGGTGCGGTAAGAAGAAACTTGGGTATATCAGTCCACATTTCAATGGAGGCGGTTCGAAAAATATTTTCCTTTCCGGATAGCACGGATCAATGCGCGTGATTGTGATTGTTCGAACGCACTACGTACTGAGTACTGTAAGTTTCGGTAGCAGTCGATAGTATCGAATTGATGTCCTAATAGATTTGACCGGATTGATGAAAGCAATCCTTCGTACGGAGTAATACGGAGGGTCATGGCCAAGTCCTTCAGAACGCGAAACGTAAAAACGCAAGAGCATAAGTCGGACTCTCATCCACTCTACAATACTCGTATGAATTTCTATTAAAGTCTGAGTTGTAGCCTCGCTAAAGCATTGCTCTTAGAATGTCGCTTCTCAATGATGCGTTCCAATCTCTCGCTCTCACTAGGGGGCATGAGATCTATCCGTGCTATTCACAAATCCTAAAGCCCCCCTTTCCCCGGCAGCGAGACAGGTCGATTTCGACGACCGCGATGCGTGGAGCTCTCGCAAAAATCTAATGGGATACATATTGAAATACCGCTGATACCTCCCCTTCGCCCAACTCCTGCCTTAGTAAGAGGTCTTGTATAGGCTGAAGTCCGGAATTGACAAAGTGATTCCATGTGCTCGTGTCACCGTAAAGCATAGCGGGCGCTTTGATAAATTGCTTGCCATCTGGTTTACACCTCTTGCATTTGAAGGTGTCATGGGTATCACTGGTCGTGTCGGGGCGGTATTGAAAAAGCTCTCGGAGACTGTCCAATGAAAAATGACGCTCAACATCCTCGGCTGAATCGACAACACACGATGACAGGCTTTGCTTGTGAGACTGGCGTTGGAATATCTTCTCCTCGATTGTACCGGTGGCAATGAAACGGTAGACGAAGCAATCTTTCTTCTGACCGTCACGCCACACTCTCGCAAGAGCTTGTTGATCTGCCGCGGGATTCCAGTCGGGGTCGAAGAGTACCAGTCGGTTGGCTCCGATGAGATTGATACCACACCCGCCGGCTTTGCTGCTCAGCAGGAACACAAACTCGCTTCCGTCTGGGTCATTGAATCGGTCAACGAGCTTTTGGCGTTTGTTCACGTTCATCGTGCCATCGAGTCGAAGACAGCCATAATCGCGCTCTCGGCATAAGCGCTCAAAAAGATCGAGCGTTGACGTATAATTACTGATGAGCACGATCTTGTCATTTGTGTCCTGTCGTATTCGACTGAGCATTCGATCAAGGACTTGCATCTTCCCGGAGTACCGTGGTTTGATATCGCGATCCCTGCCACGAGACTCTTTGGGAACATAATCTTCCGGAAAGCATTGCCGAGATCCAGGCAGATCCGCGGCAAGATTTAATAGATCTGGGTGATTGCAAAGTTTCTTGAGAATATTGATGGCTTTGAGAGGTTGACTTCCCTTTCCGCGAAGAAGTGCCTTAATATCTGGGCTGGTGATGAAGTAGTTGTAAAGGCTCAACTGAAAAGGCGCGAGGTTGCAGAAAACAACGTGCTCGTATTTAATGGGAAGGTATTTGGAGAGAATGTCGTTCGTTCTTCGGATAAGGAACTTATTGACGATGCCGAGGAGCTCAGTCGTGCACTCATCCCCGCGTCTGCGATCCATTTCCGACGCGTCCGCATCTCGTCCCCGCAAGATCGGTATTTCGAACCGCTTGCGAAACTCGAGTCGAGAGCCAAGCAAGTCGGGATTGGCGAAACTTGTGAGAGAAAAGTACTCGGTCAAATCATTTTGAATTGGTGTCCCCGTGAGAATCACCCGTCTCGACACATTGAGACTGTTGAGTGCGTTGAAAGTGTTGCTATCGCCGTTCTTCAGACGATGTCCTTCATCGCAAAATAGAAGCCCGATTTTTGTGTTTTTGAGCTCTTCGACGTTGAGACGCAATGTCTCATAAGAAACTATGATGACAGGTCGAGTAATCGATCTGCCGGAAGCAATGGCCCATTGTCGAAGTTGACGAGTAAGCTCCTCCTTCGTTCCTTTGCCGTCAATTGCGAATGGCGTGATGGCATTCGGTCCAAGCCATTTGGTCAACTCATTGGCCCAATTTTTCACAAGACTTGCCGGGCAAACCACAATTGCCTTTTGCACAGTCGACTTCCCTGGGTCGGGGGATTGTTTGAGTAGTGTCCACATGAGCGTGATACACTGAAGGGTCTTGCCTAAGCCCATTTCATCGGCCATGATGCAGCCGTTGGCTTTCTCATCAATGAGTCCGGTGACACACCTGTACATGAATTTGACGCCTTCCACTTGGTGGGGACGGAGGCGTTGGGCGAGCTTTGGATCTATGACCACGGGAACTTTCGGAAGACTCTTGTCAACTTGCTTCTTGATTCCCAGTATCTCCGCTAGACTTTTATGGACGAGGGGTGCATCCAATTGCCTTGATGACCGTTCACTCGGTTCCATCTTGCCGGAAGGCAAAGCCTCTGAAGGCTGTTTCTCCAATGTTGGGTCGTAGAGCACAATGGCAAATTCACCGCTGGGGTCGTGAAGCGGTTTGGCCACGAAAACTGCGCCTTGTCGGAGACCAAGAGTGGGAGGAGGCCTCATGGGGTTGTACGAGGCGCTGTTTTTGTCTTTGAGGGGAACGCTGAAGGCTTTGCGAAAAATGGCATGCTTATCCTTGACCTCAAAAACAGGAAATCGATTGGCATCCCTCGTTTCTAGAGCAAGCCGGTCCTCATTCGTGTACGGCTTGCCACCCTCGAATTCTGCGTCAGCTCCTTTATAGTCGATCTTCCTTCGCTTTCGTGCTGGACGATCTGTCCCCAAGCCTCTCACTGCTGGAGAGGGACATTTGAAGGGTTTCGCAAGAACCGAACCGCTTGGTTGAGGCCCCTTGACCTTGCCAGTACTGGGCTTCTTCGCTAGGGCGGACCTGAGGCTTGTTAAATGTGGAAACAGGGTCTCCTCGAGCCATGTTACTTACGCGGAGTCCATTGCTTCGCCCAAAAAGAACAGACAATCAAGATTCTCATCAAATTGTCGAACTCCGTCGAATCTTTCACCCGAGACCGATCTCCCTCGTTGCCTTCTAATGTTTTTTGTGTAGTCCAAGATGTTGAGGCAGAGGGTCGCGATTGGACGCGACCTAGATTACGCGAAAACACGTGATATCCAATGCCAGCCTGCACATCCACCCCCGGAACGGCCCATTTGATATTCAGACGACTCCGACGTACCTCCCCGACCGCACTTCATTAATACTACTACTACTCCGTACTCGTACTCGCACATGCGAGTAGAGTAGTACTCTGTACAGCACGGAATTGTTCCTACGAGTACTCATACTGCAGTAAGGAGTAATACCTGTAAGGAGGCTCAGTCCGATCATCTCAAATTGCCCAAGTCAGTATACCACCTAGTAATTGTTCGTTATTGTTCACGACCAAGAAGACCCTGTGCCGCGCAAGCCATCATTTGATCTCGGAGGGACCTTTCTCACAGTTGACACAGCGACCACCCAAGCCCAACAAAATGCCGGAGCTGTTGAGACATTGAGAGTGCATCATCACAAAGGATGTCGACCGAATTTTGGGCTGGATACGTCAGCGGGGTTGCCGGCATTCTTATAGGCAACCCCCTAGACATCGTCAAAATGCGATATCAAACACAGAGCACATTCCACTCTAGAGATCGACTGAGGAAGACTTCACACATGGTCAAGGGCACAGCAGCACCTATCATAGGTTATGGTGCGATGAATGCGCTACTCTTCGCTTCATATCATCAGTCTGAAGCAGTATTGGAGTCTCGTCTGTCGACACATGACAGCATGGCCGTTCCCTGGCTTGCTGGATTCGCAGCGGGCCTGGCTATATGGATTGTCAGTACTCCGACTGAGCTTATCAAATGTCGTGCTCAATTATCAGCACCACCAGTCCCAAGTCTTGCGATTACACAACAGATACTCAGAGCGAATGGCATCAGGGGCCTTTATCGCGGCGGGGTGGTGACAGCTTTGAGAGACAGCATTGGTTATGGCTTCTATTTTTGGTCCTATAAATGGGCCATGCAGGCCTTGCCAGCAGGCTTCCTCGCAGGTGAGGGAGAAAGCGGCACTATGCTACAACAAGAGGCTCCCCGAATTCTGGTCTGTGGTGGCTTTGCAGGCATTGCAACTTGGGCCAGCGTTTTCCCCCTTGATGTCATCAAGTCGCGTCTTCAAGGACAGCTGCCGGTTCCGCAACGGACAGTGTATGAAATGGCATCCTCCAAAAAAGGCAGGTCTGAGCCTCGGCGATCCGGTGCTTGGCAGATCACAAAGCAACTCTATTCACAAGACGGTTTGCGTCCATTTTTCCGCGGACTGACGGTTTGCAGCGCAAGAGCCTTTATCGTCAATGCAGTCCAGTGGATTTTATACGAAGGCATGATGAGAGAACTCGAAGGTGGTCGAAGACAAAGAACCGTCTCTCGGGAAATCACACTTCTAGAATGATTCATAGCGAGTAAACCTTTATTAAGAACTTTGAGGGACGCAAGACGCTGAGCAACATCGTCTCTCTTGTCTGATCCAAAGGCTCCTCACCTTTGGTTGATAATTCAATCTTCATCACCAAGCCTCAAAAGAGCAACGCGAATGGGCGTGTATATGTATGCAATCATTTAATGATCATTGCTACGAGACGCAACCCGGCGTGCCTCGACACCAAAATCCGTCTTTCGTCGAAAGGTGCGATAGACTATCAGCTGCTATAAAAAGAAGCATTGTTTCCGTGTTGAGAATATCCTTCAAAATCACTATCAAGGTACGATATTCCAGAGCCAAAAAAAAACAAATCTTCAAGTCAATGATGATTCATTTCTGGCAGCAAAGCTGATCGATGATTACTATACACTCTGGGTTTGGTCGTTATTTTCCCTCCACCCCTTCAGACCGACATCTTCCTCCCATTGATCTGTATCCTCATTCAGGCACTGAAGCCAGCCTCCAACCGCATGTGCAGCTTGCATTGTGGCTAACTCGCCGGTGACGCCGTGGGCAAAACCAAGGCCAAGGCGCTCTGTATCTTTTTCTTCAAGCAATGTTTGATCTCGTTCCTTGCGCTTCTTGCCTCGTTCTTCCAGCCATACCTCTCTTCCAGCAAGATACTTGATGCTATGTCCAAGGCAAGCACTTGCTGGAGAGAGGCCTTTGGTAGAGCGATCAAGTGGTGCAGCAGTGAAGAAGAGCACCTTTCCGGTAGCGTCATGCTGAAAACCATGACGAACCTCAGCTGGGAAAGCATCATTGGCTGATTCCGGGAGTGTATATATCTCAGGCGGCCGTGGTGGATGATACATGTTAGCATGAGGCTGAGAAGCGCCTGGCGTTGCAACGCTGGGCGGCCGAGAGGCTGGAGCAAGATGAGTCTGACTGTAACTCGACGCTCGGGTATTGGCTATGGGCGGGTGATGCATTTGCATGACTGGCGACTGGCCGTAAGTGGCCACATAACCTTGGGAATAGCTAGGCTGTTGATGCATATGCTGATACTGCATTGGTCGAATTGGAACTTGAGGTTGAAGTGATTGCTGGGGAGGGTGAGGGATGGGGACTGGAGTCTGGTGGATTGTTGGCCCGCCAGGTAGCGGGTTTAGTTGTTGATATGGAGTCATATGAGGGTGAGGGTGAGGGTGAGGGTGACCAGGAGACGGCGCTGCACCGGTGGCTGAGAAAGATCCGCGGGTGCTTCTTGAGGATATATCAGTCATGCTTTGATCTCTTGCAGCTATCAGTGCTGGGGCACGATGCGCCGACTCAGGGGGCATTTCCGGCGCTATGGGAACTGGAGGTAGCGGTGGTGTGATAGCAGGAGGGGGTGATTCCTGCAGTAAAGATCAATTGTCAGTAAGGGGACGCAAATGAGAAGCTGCGAAACCAGTCGGCGTTGACCTAGTATCGTCACAGGATTGAGGAATACAAATAAGACCATTCTATTATGATATGGATAAGAGGGGGCACTCACGTTGGGTTCAGGTGGCCGACGATGGACAGCCCCGACAATGGGCGGTGCATTAGGGCTACCCCAAGTTGGCTTCGGCAGTTGGTCTGTTGCTTTGGCATCCTCTCGCAATAGGTGTTTGATAGGGCTGGGTATCTTTCTCATTCGACGTGGGACATCGAAGAGGTCCATCTCATAGTCCCTTTCCCGAACTTCGTCGGGGACACAACTGGCCCAGGTTTTGATCTTGTTGAACCGGAATTTATCCTCATGATACCGCGACTCGCACACATAGATGTCCTTGTTCAAGGGGAGGCCTCTGGGTCGACCTTTGTTGAATCGTGTGACAAACATCACGAAGCATCGATCGATCACCTCGTCAATGTGATGATCGCGATATCGGCCCGTCTTCACAACCTCGTGCTCGAAGAAATGCTTTTCGTATCGATGGACAGTCTGCTCCGGTCTGTAGTACCAGCAAACATTGATCCATCTCTGTCCAGCGCGATCCTGCCACATTCTGAATATTTGGGCAACAATCGGCTTTGCGAGATCGTTCGGGTTGCGAATATGCACCCAGTCACCTGCCAGCTTGTGTCAATATGGGTGATTTGAACAGAGCCGACAGACCAAGAAATGGTGCAAAACGGCGATGTACTCACCTATTCTCCAAATATCCCCTGCAGATGATATTTCTGCCAATGCAAGCTTCCCATCCTCGTCTCGAAAATCATCGTTAGGTCTAGCTTTTTCTTGCTCAGCCAGAGTCCGAGCCTCTAGTCGCAGATCCACGGCAGCCCGGTGGACCTCGCTATCATCTTCATTGTATACTTGAGCATTCTCAAACATCAACTCTACGTCTGACATCAATTGATCAACGCTCTTGTATTTCTTCCTTTTCGCTTTCTTCTTGATGTGGTCCAGCGACATGGGATTAGAAATCGAGGTGAAATAGTCAGGGGCTGAGGCCTGGTCTGGTAGCTTCTCAAAGAGCCGGATTAGGGGGTTGCCGTTTTTATCTTTTGGTCTCTTGAGACCTTTGATAATGGATGTGATCCTTGCTTCTAATGGCGTCAGAATCATCGGTGGGCGTCCTCTTCTTTGGTGCGAGTCTTCGTCATCGTCGTCACCGTAGCCTCGGCGATTAGAGGTTCTTCCTCGAAATTTCCTCTGACGGCCATCTACCTCTTCTCCAAGGTCGTCGTCGTTGTCGTCGTCGTCGTCGTCATCAGGTTCTTCGTCTTCGTCTTCATATCCATTGTTTTCGTCCTCATTATCTGAGGCTCTTGAGGGCGATTCTTCCGCGGGCGGCAGCTCTCCAAGGTCAGGAAGCTTTGCATCCTGTACACTTATTTCCCCCTTCCCGACAAGCTTCTCGAGCTCGACAGTGAAAATCTCTCGAAGACGCTCAGCCGCGCGGAAGATGGGCGCGGAGGGGCGATTGTATACCTGAGCATTGTGACAAATTTGAGCCACGTCTCGGACAAATTCAGGGAATGTCGTATACTGTTTTTTTTGTATTTTACTCTGTATTTTTGTTAGCTAGAGAACAGACAGTCATTTATCAATAGGCGACTTTACCCTGATCGTACTAAAGGCAATGGGCTCCAAGATGATGTCGAAGTAATCAGGGAGGATTCGACGATTAGGAATACGCTGGAAACCGGCTGCAAGCTCCTCGCCGCTGAGAGTCTTCAGTCTTAGTCCGCTATACGATAGAGACAGGGGGTTCCTACTCCTCTTCCACGCTGCAAAGATATCTTGAGAGGTTGTGTATTAACTCGAATACATCAGAGCCTTTCCCGTCAACTATTTCCTGGTCGACAGGCGACGCATCCTGGGCAGGATTGTCGGGCATGTCTACGTCCTGATCGTTGCTCATCTTGTGTACTCTAAAAAGAATACTTCATAGAGTTGGCTATTAACGACTTGGATTCGATGATGAACGGCCTGTAATAGGCATGATGCCGTCAAACAAAAGGCCTCTGCGCAATTCTTGTTCAAAAACGACAGAATGGCAGCTCGCGTGCTATTATTTTCAAGCGCGTTTCTTAACCTTAGGCAGGAAATCGCATCGCGCGTCATCGTTCCTACTACCTTAGGTAGGTACTAGTAGTCTAGTAGTACTAGAGTCCGTATATGCACGTCTGAATCACGGGACGGGTTATCTATTATTCCAGGGTATAAAGGTTATAGGCTTATTAGCCCCCCCCTATTACTTTAGAGCTACTTTACTTTTTAAAGTATAAGCCTACTAAGAATATTAACCTTTTACTTTTTTACTTTTTTTAGTCATTATTACCTTTAATACTTATACTTTATATTTATATTTAATAACTAGTTTATATTAAAAGAGAAAGATACATTTCTAAAGCTTAAAGAATATTAATATATTAATATATTACAAATAATTAAGAAAAATCAAAACTTATATTATTAAGATTATCTTTATTTATATTACTACTTTTATTATATTTTATATTAATTATATTTACTTTTAGAATAATTAAAGTATTATTTAAATAAAAGCTATTTAAAAATTAGATTAATTTATTTATTTATTTATTAAGATTACTCTAGCTATAGCCTATAGCTAGTCCTAGTATATCTACTATATATCTCTATAATAGAACCTTTTTAAAAGAAAACTACTATATATATTACTCTATTTTATTACTAGGCTAGGTTTATATTAGCCCTTAGCCTTAGTATTATCTTTTAATAGTTATTTAAGTAGCTTTCTATAAGGCCTACTTACTTAGCCTAGTTCTATAGGATTAGCTAGTTATACTATTATCCTTTATTATTACTATATCCTCTAAGAATAACCTATTCTTAAGTTACCCCCTTTATATAATTACTATAGCTATTCTTAGCCTTAGGGCTAGATTATAGTCCTATCTAATTATAGTTAATTAACTAGCCCTTTATCTTTATAGTAGTCTTTAGGTTAATACTAATATATTACTAGCTTACTTATTAACTTAACTAATAGGCCTTATTAGCTAAGGTTAACTTTACTAAATATAGCTAAGACTATATATAGTTTTATAACTTATAGTTAATTAAGGCTAGTAAAGGTTACCTTTTTTACTTTAAAAGTAAAGCCTATAAGGGTATTAGGCTAAGGCTAAATTATAAGGTAAGTACTATTATTATTATTATAGGTATCTAGGCTAATATAAATTATTATAGTTAGTATAAATACTCCTCTCTTATTATATCTTATACTCTTTATATAATAAGGTAGGCCTAGGACTAGGCTAAGTATATACCTTTATATAAGTAGTATCTTATTTTAATCCCTTACTTTATAATAGTTAAACACTTATCTTCTTTACTATCTAAATAGGCGCTAGCTCTATATAAGCTATACACTACCCTTACTATATAGTATTTAGTAATATATCCTATCTTATAACACCTATAGTATTATTAGGGCTAGATAGGCTTATAATAGGGCTTAATAGTATAGACCTGCGAGTTAAGGATAAGGCCTTGTTTATATAGTCGGTCTGCGTTAAAATCAGATTAATAAAAAGTAAAAGGTAACTTTTATTTAAATCTAAACCCTTAACCTTTACTAAAAGATACTTTAAAAAGAAATTTAATTTATTTATTTATTTATTAAAGTTACGCTAGCTATAGCCTATTACTAGTCCTAGTATGTCTACCTTATATCTCTATAGCGGAACCTTTCTAGGAGAAAACTACTATATATATTACTCTACTCTATTATTAGTCTAGGTTTATATTAGCCCTTAGCCTTAGCTTTATCTTTTATTATTAGTCTAAGTAACTTTTTATAAGGCCTACCTACTTAGCCTAGTTCTAAGGGATTAGCTAGTTATATTATTATCCATTATTATTATTATACTTTTTTTAAAAATAACCTACTTTTAGGCTATCCCCTTTATATAATTAGTATAGCTATTATTAGCCTTAGGGCTAGGTTATAGTCCTATTTAGTTATAGTTAACTAATTAACCTTTTATCCTTATAGTAATCTTTAGGTTAATACTAATATACCTTTAGCTTACTATTAATTTAATTAATAGGCCTTATTATTTAGAGTTAACTTTACTTAATATAGCCTAGACTATATATAGTTTTATAACTTATAGTTAATTATAGCCTATAAGGGTTATTCTTTTTACTTTAAGAGTAATACTTATAAGGGTATTAAACTAAGGCTAAATTTTAGTATAGGTATTATTATTATTATTTATTTATTTTACTTACTCTAGCTATAGCCTAAGGCTAATCCTAGTATATCTACCTTATATCTTTATAATAAAAACCTTTTTAAGAGTAAATTATTATATACTTTACTTTACTCCTTTACTAGCTTAGGTTTATATTAGCCCTTAGTACTAACTTTATTTTCTATCCTTTATTAAATAGCTTTCTTATAAGGCCTATTATCTTTACTTACTCTTAAGGGGGTAATTATACCTTCTCCTTCCTTAAATAGTTCCTATACTAAAATAACCTTAGGCTACCTATAGCCTTTAGCTTCTTTTTCTATTATTAAGACTACTAGGCTAGGATATAGTTTTATTTAATTATATTTAATTACTTAGCCTAATAGTCTTATAATATACTCTAGGTTAGTGCTAATATACCTCTAGTTTACTATAAACTAAGGGTTTATAAGGCCTTAGTATTAGTTAGCCTTTTAACTATTTATAATTAAGACTATAAATAGTTATAAGCTTTATAATTAATAGCTATAATAAAGGGCCTTTTTTATATTTAAGTAATAATACTTTTACTAGCCTTAGGCTAATACTAAAGCTTAGTATAAAAATAGCTATTATTATTAATATTATAGTAAAGCGCTATAGTTTATAAAGATATTACTTTTATACTAACTATTATATCTTTTATATAATATGATAGGCTTAAAACTAAGCTAAGTATATACCTTTATATAAGTAATATTTTATTTTTATCGTTTACTTTATAATTATTAAATACTTATTTTCTTTTTTATTTAAATAAGTATTAGCTTTATATTAACTATATAAGTTTTTTATAATATAGTATTTAATAATATACCTTATTTTATAATACTTAGAGTATTATTAAGCTTAGATTAGCTTATAATAAGGCTTAATAATATAAACTTATAAGTTAAAGACTAAGCTTTACTTATAAAGTTAGTTTATATCTTTAATACTTTAAATACTAAAGATAAGTATTATTCTTTATATATTCTTATATTAAAGCTATCTTATAACTACCTAAATAGTAAAAATATTATTATTTTTAATTACTACTTTAATAATAATATTTTCTCTTTTACTAAGAATATTTTAAATATTAACTCTTTTAATAATAACTTATTATACCCTTTAATATATTACTATACTAGATTTAAATATAGCCTTAACTTATCTATCTTTTATAGCTATTTTCTTTATATTCTTTCTAAATATAATAACTATATCCTTACTTTAAAGCTAATATATAGCTATAGTTATTCTAATACTATCCTTTTTAATAGCTTAGTTAATAGCTTTTTTAATCTTAGTTAGTAAATATTAATAGTAATTATTTATAATAGTTAGCCTTTTAATTAGAACCTTTTATTTATAGTAAGCTAGTACTTACTAAGCTACTCTTACTATTATTAGGTTCTTAGCTAATCTTATAGTAACTATTACCTAGCTTTATACCTTTATTAATAGCTTATTTTATTTTACTTATTTAACTACTTATTAGATTATACTTTAAATAAATATATTAGTTATAGCCTAAGCTTATTATATAACTTTATTAACTAAGGTATATATAACCTTTTATACTTTAAAGAGTAAAAAGTCCTTTAAAACTATTATATATATAGTAATAAATACCTTTTATTTATAGTCTTTAAATTCTAGGTTATTATTTATCTTAGCTTAGCTTTAGCCTAGCCTTAAGGCTTAAGTAGTAATTACTATTATATCTACTAAGTAGCCTTTATAAGGTTATCTTTTATAAAAACTTTTCAGCCTTTATATAAAAACACTTTTAGGCCTTTTAAACTAGTTATATTAATATCTACTAATATACTTATACTTATATCTTTACTATAGGATTAATATAGCACTAGTATAGGGTCTTTTAAGCCCTAAGGAATTTAATTCTATTATTTATTTTAAGTATTATATAAGTGTAAGGGGGCGACTTTTATAAGTTATAGCTATCTAGTTTATATATATTATCTTTTAGATCGCGAGTTACTATAAACCCCCCCCTACACTCCTATAATAGGAAAAGCCAAAAATAAACAATAAAATTAGATTCCTTAGGGTTAAATTAACCCTATACTAATACTATATTATAGCTAAAATAAAGGTATAGATATAGCTAAGCCTTTTAATATAATAAAAGGTATAGTATAACTATATTAGCCTTTATTAAAGATAAGAGAAATTTTTAATAAAGGCCTTAAGCCTTTTATATAATAGTAACTATAATAATAATAACCTATATCTTAAGACTAAGATAAAGCTAAGCTAAAGGTAAAAAAAGGCTATAAATATAAAAACTATAAAAAAAAGGTAATATCTAAATTATTTAGCCTAGTGCTAGGGGATAGTAATAACTTTCTATACCTTAGATAAGTCTAGGTTATCTATACCTTAGTTAATAAGGTAGTATTATAAACCTAGGCTATAATTAATATACTTATTTAAAGTATAATCTAATATATAGTTAAGTAAATATAAGAAACTAAGCTAAAGATAAAGGTAAGGAGCTAGGCTATAGTTACTATAAGCCTAGCTTAAATCCTATTAATAGTAAAAGTAGTTAAGTAAATATTAGCCTATATAGAGTAAGAGGTTTTAATTAAAGGGCTAACTATTATAAAAAAATACTAATAATACTTTCTAACTTAAATTAAAAAAGCTATTAACTAAGCTATTTAGTATAGCTTTATAGTAAGAATAGCTATAATTATATACTAGCTATAAAGTAAGGATATTATTATTATATTTAAAGAAAATATAAAAGCTAAGAAGCTATTAGTAAAAAAAGGATAGATTAAGGCTACCTTTAAACCTAATATAGCTTTATACTAAAGGGCTTAATAGGTTATTATTAAGAGTATTAATATCTAAGATATTATTAATAAGGAAAAAAAAGTAATTATTAAGAAAGTTATCAAGAAAAATAATATCATTTTTGTTTAAATAGCTATAAGCTAACTTTAATATAAGGATACTAAGTAAATAACCTTTATCCTTAGTATTAAAGGTATTAAAGATATAAACTAACTATATAAATAAAGCTTAGTTTTTAACTTATAGGTTTATACTATTAAGCCCTATTATAAGCCTATCTAGCCCTAATAATACTATAAGTGCTATAAGATAGGATATATTATTAAATACTATATAGTAAAAGTAGTATATAATTAGTATAAAGCTAGCGCCTATCTAGATAGTAAAGAAGATAAGTGCCTAACTATTATAAAGTAAAGGAGTAAGATAAAGTACTACCTATATAAAGGTATATACTTAGCCTAGTTCTAGGCCTACCTTATTATATAAAAGGTATAAAATATAGTAAAAGAGGAGTATTTATATTAACTATAATAATTTATACTAGCCTAAATACCTATAATAATAATAATAGCGCCTACCTTATAGTTTAGCCTTAGCCTAATACCCTTATAAATACTACTTTTAAAGTAAAAAGAGTTACCTTTACTAGCCTTAATTAACTATAAGTTATAAAACTATATATAATCTTAGCTATACTTAGTAAAGTTAACCCTAGATAATAAGGCCTATTAGTTAAGTTAATAAGTAAGCTAGTAGTATATTAGTACTAACCTAAAGATTATTATAAGAATAAGAGGCTAGTTAATTAACTATAATTAAATAGGACTATAACCTAACTCTAAGGCTAAGAATAGTTATAAAGATTATATAAAGGGGGTAACCTAAGAATAGGTTATCTCTAAAGGATATAGTAATAGTAAAGGATAATAGTATAACTAGCTAATCCCTTAAAACTAGGCTAAGTAGGTAGGCTTTATAGGAAGCTACTTAAATAAATAATAAAAGATAATATTAAAGCTAGGGGCTAATATAAACCTAGCCTAATAATAAAGTAGAGTAATATATATAGTAGTTTTTTCCTAAAAAGGTTCTACTATAGAGATATATAGTAGATATACTAGGATTAGCTATAGGCTATAGCTAGAGTATTTTTAATAAATAAATAAATTACTTTTTTTTTCTTACTAATAATATCTTAAATATTAATACTATTAGTAATAACCTATTAGGCCCTTTAATATAAAGCTATACTAGGTTTAAAGGTAGCCTTAATTTATTCTTTTTTTACTAATAGCTTTTTAGCTTTTATATTTTCCTTAAATATAATAATAGTATTTTTATTTTAAAGCTAATATAAAGTTATAATAGTCCTTACTATAAAGCTATACTAAATAGCTTATTTAATAGCCTTTTTAATTTAAAGTAGTTAGTATTATTAGTAGTCCTTTATAATAATTAGCCCTTTAATTAAAGCCTCTTACTTTAAGTAGGTTAGTACTTACTTAGCTACTCTTACTATTAATAGGCCTTAGGCTAGGCCTATAGTAATTATAGCCTAGCTTCTTACTTTTCTCTTTAGCTTAGTTTCTTATATTTATTTAACTACTTATTAGATTATACTTTAGATAAGTATATTAGTTATAGCCTAGGTTTATAGCACTACCTTATTAACTAAGGTATGAATAACCTAGACTTATTTAAGGTATAGGAAGTTATTACTATCCCCTAGTACTAAGCTAAATAATTTAAATATTACCTTTTCTTTATAGTCTTTATATTTATAGTCTTTTTCTACCTTTAGCTTAGCTTTATCCTAGTCCTAAGATATAGGTTATTATTATTATAGTTATTTATTTATTTCTATTACCCTAGTTACTACTAATTATAGCCTAGTGCCTTATCTCTATTATTAGAGAGGGGAACCTACCTTAGGCTAAAACCCCCCCCTACCCTATTTACACTCTAGGTCTAGTCTTTTCTTTTATTTATCTAGTCTTATCTATAAGGCTATTAAACTCCCCTAATTCTAGGGTATAGGATACTACTCTTATTATTACTATATACCTAGCTATATAGGCCTACTCTAGTCTTATTCTTATAAGCCTATCTTATATAGTTAGTATTATTATTAGTAATATATTACTTAAGGTATAGTTTTTATTTAATTATCTTTAACTAACTTAGGTAGTATACTAACTTTTTTACCTTAAGGCTAGCCCTTTTTTAGCCCCTTTTATATCCCTTTATCCTTTTTTTTATCCTTTCCTTTCCCTTTATTCCTTCTTATAAGGTTAAAATAGCCTTATATAAGCGCCCTTTTAAGCGCTATACCCTAGGCCTCTTTTATTTACCTTTCTTTTACTTTTTCTTTACTTTTATACTCTTTATATAGTTATATAGCCCTAGGCCTTATATTAATCCTTCCTTTACTCTTACCTTTTATCTTTTTCTATTCTTTTTTATCTTTTATTACTATTACCTTTTTTTATTATTATACCCCCTTTTACCCCTTTCCTTAACCTATTATTATACTATTATCTAGGCCTTTCTACCCTTATTATTACCTCTACCTTTATTATAGCTTTTACTTTACTTCCTTTAACTAACTTAGTTTATTTCTTTCTCCTTCTTTCTTTCTTCTCTTATACTTATCTTCTTTATATTAGCCTTATTACTAATCTACTATAAGATTATCTTTATAATCTCCTTTATACTTTTTATATAACCTATATTTACTACTAACCTAGCTTTTTCTATATTAATTAATCTAGCTATAAGAAGATTTATAAGGCCTATATAGCTATTAAAAGTAATATTATTTTATACTATATAGTAAGCGCCTTTATCTTAAGTTTATTATATTACTCTTATTTTTAATCTAATATTTAGTATAGGTAATATCTTATAACGCTAAGATTAAAGCTTTTATTTTTTAAACTACTTTAATTAATATTACTAAAGGTAGCCTAAAGGTCTATATCTACCCTAGGCTTAATATATTTCTAAGGCCTTACTAACTTAAGTTAATAGCCTTTTAACTAAGATAATATTACTAATATTATATAATACTTTAAGCCTTTTATTATAACTAATACCTTTAATACCCTTATATTTACTATAAACCTAACTAAAACCTAAAAGTAAATCTACTTATTTATATAAACTAATAAGCTTTTTTTTAACCTTTATAATATAAATAATACTTTATTTAAAAGTATATAAGTTTTATATAAATATATAATAACTTTACTTTAAAAGGGTAAGTTAGCTATAAAGTAGGCCTAGTTTAGTTTTAAAAGTACTAATATTAGTATAAAGTATACCCTTTTCTTTTCCTTTAAAACTCTTACCTTTACCTTATAACTAAAAAAAAAAAAAAAAGTAAAAAAAGTAAAAAAAGTAGTAAAGGCTAAATAGCCTTTATACTCCTAAGCCTTAGGGCTATTATAGTTATATACTATATTACTAGAAGGGATATTATTAGCCCTTTTAGTAAAGGTAAGGTTAATAAGGATAATATAAAGCTTATTTTCTTAAAGTCTTATTACTAAGAGCTTAAAATATTAAAAGGTATTTATAAAGTATATATAGTAGAGCTAGTATAGAACTAGTATAGGCTAATATAGGCTATTAAGCCTACCTAAATTTTATCTCTTTTAGTAGTTTATAATTTAAGGTTCTTTTTATTATACTTAATCTATACTATTTTTATAATAATTTTACTTTTAGGCTAATCTTTATACTACTATATAGTACTTAACCTAGTATAATTATAAGAACTATTTTACTAGCTTAACCTTAATATAAAGGCTATTTAATACTAGTAATACCTTTTTATTCTTAGTTAGCTATATACTTAGTCTACTCTTTACCTCTTTAGTATTAAAGTATATAATAAAAAAGTACCTTAGTATTTTTAGTTTAGTATTATACTAGTATCTTAGGCTATTAATATTAAAGACTTTCTAAAACAAAAGAAAGCCTATAGCCTTATTTTACTAATATATAGCTAGGTTAGTATAAAGCTCTTATACTTTTAAAGGTTAGTATAAACCTTTAGGGCCTTAGTTATAATAATATATAATTCTTAAATATTAATAGCCTTATATTTATACTATCTTTAGTCTATATATACTATCTCTTTTTTACCTTTTTATTTATATTATTAGTTATTAATTATAACTCTTATTCCTTTAGTGTTTTTTAAGTTTTATACTTTTATAGCCTATTCTTAGTTTTATCCTAATATATAGTATAATCCTTTTCTTTTTAATAATACTTATACTACTCTTATATACTTCTTTTAGATTTACCTTACTATTAGTTTATTTTTAAGTTAGCTTTTAAAGTATATTATTTAATATTTAAAATAAAGGTTTAAGGAAAAGACTATAACTTTAACCTTAATACTTTAAGTTAAGGTTACTTAATATACTTTAATAATAACCTAAAGGTAGTATATTTATTTCTAATTCAATATTATAGCTATTTCTTTTAAGTAATTATCCCTTCTTATAACTATATAATAAACACTTACCTTATATACTAAGGTACTATAAATAACCTTAGTATATATCTCTTTAGCCTAATATATTTTATAGCCTTATACTAAGGCTATAAGTAAGGAAAGTATATATTAAAGCTAGCTTACTTTTACCTTTATAACTTATATATATTTAAACTAAGCTAGTTTTTTATTTAAGTAGACTTTTAAAAAGTAGGCTAAGGTAATAAAGGTAATTATATTAAGGCTAAGGTAAATAACTATAGTATTTACTATATAAGTCTTTATAATATAAATAAGTTTACTTTTTCTTAGTTTAAAATATAAGCTAACCTTTTCTAACTATTCCTTATATATCTCTTAAGTAGCCTTAAGGTAGTATTAGGTCTAGTCTATAGTCCTTTTATAGGCTAGGAGATTAGTATTATTAAAGTACTTTATAATTATAAGCCTAAGCTAATTTTTAAGGTCTTAATATAAAGAGGTAATATAAAAAAGGAATAGAATAAAGGATAAAGAGGAGCCTTATAGTATACTAGACTAAATATTAAATAGCCTTAACTCCTTTCCTTTAAACTAAAGCTAGGCTATTTTTACTTTAAGAAAGCTTTAGGTTTATTATATTAGTATATTATTAACCCCTAGCTTTATTATAATATATATTAGCTATTTATAGTTTACCTAGTTATAAGCCCTCTTTAAATTAAATTATAATAGTAAGGTAACCTTATATTAGTCTTAGGCTATTCTTATAATTTTATTTACTATTTATATTACTATTTTTATTAATCTCCTTTTATAATTACCTATCTATCTCTTTAAAAGAATCCCTTTTATTTTTACTTTAGTTATAAGGTAATATATTATAAATATCTTAATTACTTTACTAACTATATTAAAAAGTAATATTAAATACTATACCTTTACCTTTTTTTATTATTTTATTATCTTACTTAGTTTCAAAAGAATATATATAACTATAAACTAAAACTACTTTAAGTAGTAGCTAAGGCTAAGTAATATATTAGTTAGCTTTATAAAAGCCTTTACTAGGGGTTTACTATATACTTTAATTAAGCTATTTAAAACCTTATTTTCTTTTAATACCTTTTAAGGCTTAAAGGCCTTAATAATAGCCTAAAGCTTCTTTAGCTTTACTATAGCCTTTATTTTAGTACTAGCTAAAGGCTAATATAGTAATAGGTTATAAGGTAGGTTTAGAAAGAATCTATTAGCTAAGGCTATAGCCTTTTTCTTATAAGTTATTTTCCTTTATTATAAGCCTTTTATAATATAAAACTTTATTTATTTTTTTATTTTTTATAACCTATTAGCTATACTTATAGCCTTATTAAGGTATTTTCTTTAGCTACTTCTTTTTACCTTAGTTATAGCTTAGTCCTAGGCTTACTTTACTTTAATTAGTTTCTTTTATTATATTAGTATCCTTTACTTAAAGTATTTCTTTTTTACTTTTTTTATTACTTTATTAGCTTTATTTATCTTTTATATTTACTATTCTTTTTATTATCCTTTACTACCTTACTTCTACCTTAGTACTATTTAGTTTATAATTTCTAAGAGTTAGTTAATAATCTAGCTTATATATACTTTAACTTCCTCTTTTATATATAAAGGCTATACTTAGAGGGCCTTAGCTTAGAATTATAATATAGCCTTTATACTAATAGCTTTTTTATCTAGCTACCTTTATAATAGCCCTTCTTTCTCCTTCCTTAGTCTATCCTTAGTATTACCTACCTAGATCTAAACTACTTATTATATATAATCTAACCCTATAAGCTTCCCTTAGCCTTAGTATATAGCTTCTAGGTCTATTATAGCCTATATAAGGTTAATTATACTATCCTATTATTTATATTAAACTTAGGTTAGCTCCTTATATAAAGTAATAAGCTAGAGTGCTTATCTATATACTATCTTTAGTATCTCCTTATTACCTTATATTATATAGCCTTTTTTATCTTAAATTAAGTAATATTAGTTTTAGTCCCTAATAAAAACTAATTAAAGCTAAGGTATCTTTACCTTTATTTTCTAAATTAGTATACTTTAATTTAAATAATATCTTTTAAAGTAAATATTATAAACTATAATCCTTTAATTTAAAAACTTTACTTTATACTAATTTTTATATACCTAGGCTATTTATACTATAGCTTTATACCTTTTATAAATATAAGTTATTACTTAGCCCTTTTTATATACTAAGTAATAGCTTTTTTTCCTAAGGTATACTAGCTTCTTAGTATAACTATTAACCCTAACCTCTTATAATAGTATTATATTATACCTAGCTAAGTCTTAAAGCGCTAGTTTATTTAAACCTTAATTCTTTATAATATTTTAATATAAGATTATAATTTCTATTAGTTTATTAAATTAAAAAAGGTATAGTATTATCCTAGCCTTATAGCTAGTTCTTTAGTAATATTATCTACTATAGTTAAGGGTACTTCTCTTTCTTTTAGGTTAAAGGAATACTTATTATAGCTTTCTTTAAAAAGCTAAGAAAGGTAGTTAGTATATTTAAGACTACCTAGATATACTAGCTATTAGATAGGTAGGGCTATACTATTTCTAGACTATCTTTATATAGTTAGCCTATAGGCTATCTTTTAATTCCTTTAAGTCTTTAAACCTCTTTTAGCTAATACTTAGTATAATAGTTAATTTAGTATAGTGTTTTTTTTAGTATCTTTATAAAGATCTAGGGTTTATATAAATAGTACTTCTTAGCTTTATTTTAATATACCTAGGTCTTAGGGTAATCCTAGGATTAGGCTAAGTATAGCCTTTAGTAAAAGTAATATCTTATATATATTCCTTCTATCTTTATAAGGCACTACTCTTCGCTACCTTTATACACTCTAGCTTTATACTAGCTATAAAGGTACCTATTAATATAATACCTTATAATATATTTTATCTTAAAGTATTAAAAGTACTACTATAAATAAACCTCATTTATATATAGTTCTATTATATAAAGTTATAACCTAAGATAAAGGCTATCTTAGTAAAGCTAATTTACCTTTACTATAGTTATAACCCTTAGGATTATAACTATTCTTAAAGCTATAATACCTTAAGGCTACCTTATAACTACCCTAAGGACTACCTTACTATTCTCTTTATATATCTTTTTAAGTAGTTTTTTATTATTAGCCTTTTTAATATTCTAAATATTAATACTTTTAGTAATAACTTAGTAAGTTTACTAAACCTATTTTATATTTAGGCTAAATATAGCCTTTACCTATATATTAGTAATATATTTTCTTATAGTTTCTTTAAATATAACTACTATATTACTACTCTAAAGGTACTAAGCTACTACTATATTATCTACTAAGCTAATAGCTTAGTAAACTATACTAATAATCTTTACTAAAGACCTCTTTTAGTAGTTTATAAGAATAGTATTACCTTTAATTATAACCTCTCTTTTAAGCCTTAAAAGAACTAGCTTTACTTTTTTTTTAACTAAGGCCTATACTACTAGCACTATAATAGCTACTACTATTATATATATCTTCTTTATACTTATATCTTTAATTACTTTTTATACTATATTATAAAGTTTTATTTTTATTATTATAATAATAGTTATTATTATTCCTACTTTAGTTATAATATAGCCTTACTTTTTCTTTTTCTTATATAGTAAATTTTTAACTATTACCTAAGCTTTAGTAATAGCCTTTAGAATTAGTTCTTAGAGTTTTATATATACCTACTTTTATCTTTTTAACTAAAATCTCTTTTTAACTACCTTTAACCTATATTTATATTATAGCCTTAGATCTAAAGAACTTAAGGCTATACTTTCTTTATACTAGCTTAAGGTAAGCCTATAATTCCCTTTATTAACTTCTATTTAGTCTACTCCTACCCCTATACTATATTTACTATAGGTATATACTATTAAAGGTAGGTAAATTAGGCCTAGTGAAACTAGATCTAAAGTTATTTTATATTTTAAATTGTTATATTGGTTGGTATAGGCGTTTTTTGTATCTCCTGGTTATTCCTTATTATTATAGTTACTACTATATAAAAGGCTTAGGGCTTTTATTAAAAATTTCTTCTACCTTTAATAAATACTAATATAATTATACTATACCTTTTATTATATTAGAAGGCTTAGCTATATCTTTACCTTTATTATAGCTATAATATAGTATTAGTATAGGGTTAATTTAACCCTAAGGAATCTAATTCTAGTGTTTATTTTTGGTTTTTCCTATTATAGGAGCGTAGGGGGGGGTTTATAATAACTCGCCTCCTTTTAGAGACACTAGATATGTCTAGTTCAGATCTTAGAATTTAAAGATTATAAATAAAAGGTATTTATTACTATATATATAATAATCTTAAAGGACTTTTGACTTTTTTAGTATAAAAGGTTATATATACTTTAGTTAATAAGGTAATACTATAGGCCTAGGCTATAACTAATAGACTTATTTAAAATATAATCTAATAAGTAGTTAAATAAGTAAGATAAAATAATTTATTTATTTATTAAAATTACTCTAGCTATAGCCTATAGCTAATCCTAGTATATCTACTATATATCTCTATAGTAGAACCTTTTTAAAAGAAAACTACTATATATATTACTCTAATCTATTACTAGGCTAGGTTTATATTAGCCCCTAGCTCTAGTATTATCTTTTATTATTTATTTAAATAGCTTTTTATAAGGCCTACCTACTTAGCCTAGTTCTAAGGGATTAGCTAGTTATACTATTATCCTTTACTATTATTATATCCTTTAATAATAACCTATTCTTAGATTACCCCTTTTATATAATTATTATAGCTATTCTTAGCCTTAGAGCTAAGTTATAGTTTTATCTAATTATAGTTAATTAACTAGCCTTTTATCTTTATAGTAGTCTCTAGGTTAGCGCTAATATACTATTAGCTTACTTATTAACTTAACTAATAGGCCTTATTATCTAAGGTTAACTTTACTAAGTATAGCTAAGATTATATATAGTTTTATAACTTATAGTTAATTAAGGCTAATAAAGGTTACCTTTTTTACTTTAAAAGTAATATTTATAAGAGTATTAGGCTAAGGCTAAACTATAAGGTAAGTATTATTATTATTATTATAGCTATTTAAGCTAGTATAAATTATTATAACTAATATAAATACTTCTCTTTTATTATATCTTATATCTTTTATATAATAAGGTAAGCTTAAAATAAGGCTAAGTATATATCTTTATATAAATAGTACCTTATTTAAATTCTTTACTTTATAATAGTTAAATACTTATTTTCTTTACTATTTAAATAAGTATTAGCTTTATACTAATTATATATTACTTTTACTATATAGTATTTAATAATATATCCTATCTTATAATATTTATAGTATTATTAAGGCTAAATAGGCTTATAATAAGGCTTAATAATATAGACTTATAAGTTAAGGACTAGGCCTTATTAATATACTTAGTCTATATCTTTAATACCCTTAATATTAAAGATAAAGATTATTTACTTAGTATTCTTATACTAAAGCTAGCTTATAGCTATTTAAATAAAAAGAATATTATTTTCCTTAATAACTTTTTTAATAATTACTTTTTCTTTCTTATTAATAATATCTTAAATATTAATACTTTTAATAATAACCTATTAAGCCTTTTAGTATAAAGCTATACTAGGTCTAAAGGTAGCCTTAATCTATTCTTCCTTTACTAATAGCTTCTTAGCTTTTATATTTTCCTTAAATATAATAATAGTATTCTTACTTTATAGTTAGTATATAGCTATAGCTATTCTTACTATAAAGCTATATTAAATAGCTTAGTTAATAGCCTTCTTAATCTAAGTTAGTAAGTATTATTAGTATTTTTTTATAATAATTAGTCTTTTAATTAAAACCTTTTACTTTAAGTAAGCTAGTACTTACTTAGCTACTTTTACTATTAATAGGCTTTAGGCTAGGCCTATAATAACTATAGCCTAGCTTCTTACTTTTATCTTTAGCTTAGTTTCTTATATTTACTTAACTATATATTAGATTATACTTTAAATAAGTGTATTAGTTATAGCCTAGGTTTATAGCACTACCTTATTAACTAAGGTATAGATAACCTAAACTTATTTAAGATATAGAAAGTTATTATTATCCCTTAATACTAGGCTAAATAATTTAAATATTACCTTTTCTTTATAGTCTTTATATCTATAGCCTTTTTCTACCCTTAGCTTAGCTTTATTCTAGTCTTAAGATATAGGTTATTATTATTATAGTTATTACTATATAAAAGGCTTAGGGCCTTTATTAAAAATTTCTCCTACCTTTAATAAAGGCTAATATAGTTATACTATACCTTCTATTATATTAAAAGGCTTAGCTATATCTATACCCTTATTATAGCTATAATATAGTATTAGTATAGGGTTAATTTAACCCTAAGGAATCTAATTCTATTGTTTATTTTTAGCTTTTCCTATTATAGGAGCGTAGGGGGGGGTTTATAATAACTTATGATCCTAGCTATAAATATAAAAACTATAAAGAAAAGGTAATATTTGAATTATTTAGCCTAGTGCTAAGGGATAGTAATAACTTCCTATACTTTAAATAAGTCTAGGTTATCTATACCTTAGTTAATAAAATAGTATTATAAACTTAGACTATAATTAATATACTTATCTAAAGTATAATTTAATATATAGTTAAGTAGATATAAGAAACTAAGCTAAAGATAAAGGTAAGGAGTTAGGCTATAATTACTATAAGCCTAGCCTAAAGTCTATTAATAGTAAAAGTAACTAAGTAAATACTAGCTTACTTAAAGTAAAAGGTTTTAATTAAAAGGCTAACTATTATAAAAAAATACTAATAATACTTACTAACCTAGATTAAAAAGGCTATTAACTAAGCTATTTAAAGTAGCTTTATAGTAAGAATAGCTCTAGCTATATACTAGCTATAAAGTAAGAATACTATTATTATATTTAAAAAGAATATAAAAGCTAAAAAGCTATTAGTAAAAGAAGAATAGATTAAGGCTACCTTTAAACCTAATATAGCTTTATATTAAAGGGCCTAATAGGTTATTACTAAGAGTATTAATATTTAAGATATTATTAGTAAGAAAGAAAAAGTAATTATTAAGAAAGTTATTAAGGAAAATAATATCTTTTTTATTTAAGTAGTTATAAGCTAGCTTTAGTATAAGGATATTAAGTAAATAACCCTTATCCTTAATATTAAAGGTATTAAAGATATAGACTAACTATATAAATAAGGCCTAGTCCTTAACTTATAGGTTTATACTATTAAGCTTTATTATAAGCCTATCTAGCCCTAATAATACTATAAGTGCTATAAGATAGGATATATTACTAAATACTATATAGTAAAAGTAATATATAGCTAATATAAAGCTAGCGCTTATCTAGATAGTAAAGAAAATAAGTGCCTAACTATTATAAAGTAAGGGATTAGAATAAGGTATTACTTATATAAAGGTATATACTTAGCCTAGTCTTAAGCCTACTCTATTATATAAAAGGTATAGAATATAGTAAAGGAGGAATATTTATACTAACTATAATAATTTATACTAGTTTAAATACCTATAATAATAATAATAATACTTATCTTATAGTTTAGCCTTAGTCTAATATTTTTATAGGTATTACTTTTAAAGTAAAAGGGGTAACCTTTATTAGCCTTAATTAATTATAAGTTATAAAACTATATATAGTCTTAGCTATAATTAGTAAAGTTAACCTTAGATAATAAGGTTTACTAGTTAAGTTAATAAGTAAGCTAGTAATATATTAGCGCTAACCTAAAGACTACTATAAGGATAAAAGGCTAGTTAATTAACTATAATTAGATAGGACTATAACCTAGCCTTAAGGCTAAGAATAGCTATAGTAATTATATAAAAGAGATAACCTAGGAATAGGTTACTCTTAGAGGATATAGTAATAGTAAAGGATAATAGTATAACTAGCTAATCTCTTAGAACTAGGCTAAGTAAGGAAGCCTTATAGAAAGCTACTTAAATAAATAATAGAAGATAACGCTAAAGCTAGGGGCTAATATAAACCTAGCTTAGTAATAGAGTGGAGTAAATATATAGTAGTTTTCTCCTAAAAAGGTTCTACTATAGAGATATATAGTAGATATACTAGGATTAGCTATAGGCTATAGCTAGAGTATTTTTAATAAATAAATAAATAAATACTTAAAGTATTATTAGGGTTAAATTAGCTTATAGTAAGGCTTAATAATATAGACTTATAAGTTAAGGATTAGGCTTTATTTATAAAGTTAGTATATATCTTTAATACCTTTAATACTAAAGATAAATATTATTTTTTATATATTTTTATATTAAAACTACCTTATAGCTACTTAAAAAGTAAGGATATTATTATCCTTAACTACTACTTTAATAATAGTATTTTCTTTCTTACTAAAGATATTTTAAATATTAACTCTTTTAATAATAACCTATTATACCTTTTAGTATATTACTATACTAGGTTTAAATATAGCCTTAACCTATTTATTCTTTATAATTATTTTCTTTATATTCCTTTCAAATATAATAATTATATCCTTACTTTAAAGCTAATATATAATTATAATAGTTTTAATATTATTTTTTTAATAGCTTAGTTAATAGCCTTTTTAATCTTAGTTAGTAATTATTTATAATAACTAGTCTTTTAATTAAAGTCTTTTACTTATAATAAGCTAGTATTTATTAAGCTACTTTTATTATTATTAGGTTCTAGGTAAGTCTTATAGTAATTACTACCTAGCTTTATATCTTTATTAATAGCTTATTTTATCTTACTTACTTAATTACTTATTAGATTATACTTTAAATAAGTATATTAAATATAGCCTAAGCTTATAATGTAACCTTATTAACTAATATATATATATAACCTTTTATACTTTAAAAAGTAAAAAGTCTTTTAAGATTATTTTATATATAATCGTAAACACCTTCTATTTATAGTTTCTAAATTTTAGGTTATTATTTATCCTTAGCTAAAGGATTATAAGTTATTATAAACCCCCCCTTATACTCTTATAATAGGAAAAACTAAAAATAAATACTAAAATTAGATTCCTTAGGGTTAAATTAACCTTATACTAATACTATATTATAGCTATAATCAAGGTATAAACATAGCTAAGCCTTTTAATATAATAAAAGGTATAGTATAACTATATTAGCCTTTATTAAAGGTAAAAGAAAAATAAAAGAAAGAAGGAAAATATAAAAAACGCCTATACTAACTAATATAATAATTTAAAATATAAAATAACTCTAGATTTAGTTTTACTAGGCTTAATTTACCTACCTTTAATAGTATATACTTATAGTAAATATAGTATAAAGGTAGGAGTAGACTAAAAGAAGTTAATAAAGGGAATTATAAGCTTACTTTAAGCTAGTATAAAAAAAGTATAGCTTTAAGTTCTTTAAATCTAAGGCTATAATATAAATATAGGTTAAAGGTAGTTAAGAAGAGATTTTAATTAAAAAGATAAAAGTAAGTATATATAAGACTTTAAGAATTAATTCTAAAGGCTATTACTAAAGCTTAAGTAATAGTTAAAAATTTACTATATAAAAAAAAGGAAAAGTAAGACTATATTATAACTAAGGTAAGAATAATAATAACTACTATTATAATAATAAAAATAAAACTTTATAATATAGTATAAAAAGTAATTAAAGATATAAATATAAAAAAGATATATATAATAGTAGTAGCTATTATAGTGCTAGTAGTATAGGCTTTAGTTAAAGGAAAGGTAAAGTTAATTCTTTTAAGGCTTAAGAGAAAGGTTATAATTAAAGGTAATACTATTCTTATAAATTATTAAAAAAGATCCCTAGTAAAGATTATTAGTATAGTTAACTAAGCTATTAGCCTAGTAAGTAATATAATAGTAGCTTAGTACCTTTAGAGTAATAATATAATAGTTATATTTAAAAGGATTATAAGAAAATATATTACTAATATATAAGTAAAGGCTATATTTAGCTTAAATATAAAATAAGTTTAGTAAACTTATTAAGTTATTACTAAGGGTATTAGTATTTAAGATATTAAGAAGACTAATAATAAAGAACTATTTAAAAAGATATATAAAAAGAATAGTAAGGTAGTCCTTAAGGTAATTATAAGGTAGCCTTAGAGTATTATAGCTTTAAAGATAGTTATAATCTTAAAGATTATAACTATAATAAAGGTAAATTAGCTTTACTAAGATAGCCTTTATCTTAGGTTATAACTTTATATAGTAAAACTATATATAAAAGAGGTTTACTTATAGTAATACTTTTAGTACTTTAAGATAAAATATATTATAAGATATTAAAATAATAAGTATCTTTATAGCTAGTATAGAGCTAAAGTATATAAAGGTAGTAAAAAGTAATACTCTATAAAGATAAAAGGAATATATATAAGATATTACCTTTACTAAGGGTTATACTTAGCCTAGTCCTAAGACTACCCTAAGACCTAAGTATACTAAGATAAAGCTAAGAAGTACTACCTATATAAACCCTAGACCTTTATAAAGATACTAAAGAAAACACTATACTAGATTAATTATTATACTAAGTATTAGCTAAAAGGGGTCTAAGGACCTAAAGGAATTAAAAGATAGCTAGTAGGCTAACTATAAAAAGATAGTCTAGGAATAGTATAGCCCTGCTTATCTAATAGCTAGTATATTTAGGCTATTTTAAATATATTAACTATTTTCCTTAGCTTTTTAAAAAAAAGCTATAATAAGTATTCTTTTAACCTAAAAAAAAAAGAAATACCCTTAACTATAGTAAATAATACTATTAAAGAATTAGCTATAAGGCTAAGATAGTACTATACCCCCTTTAACCTAATAAACTAATAGAAATTATAGTATTATACTAGAATATTATAAAGAACTAAAGTTTAAATAAGCTAGTGCTTTAAGACCTAGCTAGATATAATATAATAGCGTTATAAAAGGTTAAGGTTAATAGTTATACTAAAAAGCTAGTATACTTTAAAAAAAGAAGCTATTATTTAGTATATAAAGGAGGCTAAGTAGTAACCTATATTTATAAAAGGTATAAAGTTATAGTATAAATAGCCTAAGTATATAAAGATTAGTATAAAGTAAAGTTCTTAAATTAAAAGATTATAATTTATAATATTTACTTTAAAAGGTACTATTTAAATTAAAGTATATTAATTTAAGAAATAAAAGTAAAAATACCTTAGCCTTAATTAGTCTTTATTAAAGACTAGAACTAATATTACTTAATTTAAGATAAGAAAGGCTATATAATATAAGATAATAAGAAGATACTAAAGATAATATATAAATAGGCACTCTAGCTTATTACTTTATATAAAAAGCTAACTTAAGTCTAGTATAAATAATAGGATAGTATAATTAACCTCATATAGGCTATAATAGACCTAAAAGCTATATACTAAGGCTAAAAGGAGCTTATAAGGTTAGATTATATACTATAGGTAATCTAAATCTAAGTAAGTAATATTAAGAATAGATTAAAAAAGGAAAAGAAAAGGCTATTATAAAAGTAGCTAGATAAGAAAGTTATTAGTATAAAGGCTATACTATAGTTCTAACCTAAGGCCCTTTAAGTATAGCCTTTATATATAAAAAAGGAAGTTAAAGTATATATAAGCTAGATTATTAACTAACTCTTAGAAATTATAAACTAAATAGTATTAAAGTAAAAGTAAAGTAATAAAAGATAATAAAAGGAATAATAAATATAAAAGATAAATAAAGCTAATAAAGTAATAAAGAAAGTAAAAAAAGAATACTTTAAGTAAAGGATATTAGTATAATAAAAAAAACTAACTAAAGTAAAGTAAACCTAAGACTAAGCTATAACTAAAGTAAGAAAAAGTAGCTAAAGAAAATACCTTAATAAGGCTATAAGTATAGCTAATAGGTTATAAAAAATAAAAAAATAAGTAAAGGTTTATATTATAAAAGGCTTATAATAAAGGAAAATACTAAGACTTTAGACTAAAGATAATATAGTATTACTTATAAATACTTATAAGAAAAAGGCTATAGTCTTAGCTAATAGATTCTTTTTAAACCTACCTTATAACCTACTACTATATTAGCCTTTAGCTAGTATTAAAATAAAGGCTATAGTAAAGCTAAAGAAGCTTTAGGCTATTATTAAGGCCTTTAAGCCTTAAAAGGTATTAAAAAAAGATAAGGTTTTAAATAGCTTAATTAAGGTATATAGTAAACCCTTAGTAAAGGCTTTTATAAAGCTAACTAATATATTACTTAGCCTTAGCTACTACTTAAAGTAGTTTTAGTTTATAGTTATATATATTTTTTTAAAACTAAGTAAAATAATAAAATAATAAAAAAAGGTAAAGGTATAGTATTTAATATTACTTTTTAATATAGTTAGTAAAGTAATTAAGATATTTATAATATACTACCTTATAACTAAAATAAAAATAAAAGGGATTCTTTTAAAGAGATAGATAGGTAATTATAAAAGGAGATTAATAGAAATAGTAATATAAATAGTAAAAGAAATTATAAGAATAGCCTAAGATTAATATAAGGTTACCTTACTACTATAACTTAACCTAAAAAAGGCTTATAATTAGGTAAACTATAAATAGCTAATATATACTATAATAAAGTTAAGGGTTAATAATATACTAGTATAATAAACCTAAAGCTTCCTTAAAGTAAAAATAGCTTAGCTTTAGTTTAAAAGAAAGGAGTTAAAGCTATTTAATATCTAGTTTAGTATACTATAAGACTCCCCTTTATTTCTTATTCTATTCCTTTTTTATATTACCCTTTTATATTAAGACCTTAAAAATTAGCTTAGGCTTATAGTTATAAGGTACTTTAATAATACTAATCTCTTAGCCTATAGGAGGACTATAGACTAGACCTAGCGCTACCTTAAGGCTGTCTAAGAGATATATAAGAAATAGTTAAAAAGGGTTAGCTTATATTTTAAATTAAAGAAAAGTAAACTTATTTATTTTATAAAGACCTATATAGTAAATACTATAGTTATTTACCTTAGCCTTAATATAATTACTTTTATTACCTTAGCCTACTTTTTAAAAGTCTACTTAAATAAAAAACTAGCTTAGTTTAAATATATATAGGTTATAAAGGTAAAAGTAAGCTAGCTTTAATATATACTTTTCTTACTTATAGCCTTAGTATAAGGCTATAGGATATATTAGGCTAAGGAGATATATACTAAGATTATTTATAATACTTTAATATATAAGGTAAGTATTTATTATATAGTTATAAAAAGGGATAATTATTTAAAAGAAGTAGCTATAATATTTAGCTAGAGATAAATATATTACCTTTAGGTTATTATTAAGGTATATTAAGTAACCTTAGCTTAAAGTATTAAGGTTAAAGCTATAGTCCTTTTTTTAAACCTTTTTCTTAACTATTAAATAGTATACTTTAAAAGCTAACTTAAAGATAGGCTAATAGTAAGGTAAATTTAAAAGGAGTATATAAAAGTAATATAAGTACTACTAAAAAGAAAAGGATTATATTATATACTAGGATAAGACTAAGAATAAGCTATAAAAGTATAGAACTTAGAAAATACTAAAGAAATAAAAGTTATAATTAATAATTAATAGTATAAATAAAAGGGTAAAAGAGAGATAGTATATATAAACTAAAAATAGTATAAATATAAGGCTATTAATATTTAGAGATTATATACTATTATAACTAAGGCCCTAAAGGTTTATATTAACCTCTAAAAGTATAAGAGCTTTATACTAATCTAGCTATATATTAGTAAGATTAGGCTATAGGCCTTTCTTTTTTTTTAAAAAGTCTTTAATATTAATAGCCTAAGATACTAATATAATATTAAACTAAAAATACTAAAGTACTTTCTTACTATATACTTTAATATTAAAGAGGTAAAGGGTAGACTAAGTATATAGCTAACTATAGATAAGAAGGTATTACTAATACTAAATAGCCTTTATATTAAGGCTAAGCTAGTAAAGTAGTTCTTATAATTATATTAAGTTAAGTATTATATAATAGTATAAAGACTAGCCTAAGAGTAAGACTATTATAAAAATAGTATAGATTAGGTATAATAAAAAGGACCTTAAATTATAAACTATTAAAAGAGATAAAATTTAGGTAAGCTTAATAGCCTATATTAGCCTATATTAGCCTTATACTAGCTCTATTATATATACTTTATAAATACCTTCTAATACCCTAGGCTCTTAGTTATAAGACTCTAAGAAAATAAGCTCTATACTATCCTTATTAACCTTACCCTTACTAAAAGGGCTAATAATATCCCTTCTAGTAGTATAATATATAGCTATAATAGCCCTAGGGCTTAGAAGTATAAGGGCTACCTAGCCCTTACTTCTCTTACTCTTTTTCCTCTCTTTCTCCCCTTTTAGTTATAAGATAAGGGTAAGAGTCTTAAAGGATAAAAAAAGGGTATACCTTATACTAATATTAGTACCTTTAAAACTAAACTAGGCCTACTTTATAACTAACTTACCTTTTTAAAGTAAAGTTACTATATACTTATATAAGACTTATATACTCTTAAGTAAGGTATTACCTATATTATAAAGGTTAAAGAAAAGCTTATTAGTTTATATAAATAAGTAGATCTACTCTTAGGTTTTAGTTAGATTTATAGTAAATATAAAGATATTAGAGGTACTAGCTATAATAAAAGGCTTAAGGCGCTATATAGTATTAGTAATATTATCTTAGTTAAAAGGCTATTAACCTAAGTTAGTAAGGCCCTAGGAATATATTAGGCTTAGGGTAAATATAAACCTTTAGGCTACCCTTAGTAATATTAATTAAGATAGCTTAAAAAGTAAAAGCCTTAACCTTAGTATTATAGGATATTACTTAAGGATTATAAGTTATTATAAACCCCCCCCTATACTCCTATAATAAGAAAAGCTAAAAATAAATAATAGAATTAGATTCCTTAGGGTTAAATTAACCCTATACTAATATTATATTATAGCTATAATAAGAGTATAGATATAGCTAAGCCTTTTAATATAATAAAAAGTATAGTATAACTATATTAGCCTTTATTAAAGGTAAGAGAAATTTTTAATAAGGGCCCTAAGCCCTTTATATAGTAGTAACTATTATAATAATAACCTATATCTTAGAACTAGGATAAAGCTAAGCTAAGGGTTGGAAAAGGCTATAGATATAAAGATTATAAAGAAAAGGTAATATTTAAATTATTTAACTTAGTACTAAAGAATAGTAATAACTTTCTATACTTTAAATAAGTCTAGGTTATCTATACCTTAGTTAATAAGGTAGTATTATAGACCTAAGTTATAACTAATATACTTATCTAAAGTATAATCTAATATATAGTTAAGTAAATATAAGAAACTAAGCTAAAGATAAAGGTAAGGAGCTAGGCTATAATTACTATAGGCTTAGCTTAGAGCTTATTAATAGTAAGAGTAACTAAGTAAGTATTAGCTTACTTAGAGTAAGAGGTTTTAATTAAAGGACTAACTATTATAAAAGAATACTAATAATACTTACTAACCTAGATTAAGAAGGCTATTAACTAAGCTATTTATATAGCTTTATAATAGGAATAGCTATAGCTATATACTAACTATAAAGTAAGGATATTATTATTATATTTAAGGAAAATATAAAAGCTAAAAAGTTATTAGTAAAGGAGGGATAGATTAAGGCTGCCTTTAGACCTAGTATAGCTCTATATTAAAGGGCCTAATAGATTATTACTAAAGGTATTAATATTTAAGATATCATTAGTAAGAAAGAAAAAGTAATTATTAAGAAAGTTATTAAGAAAAATAATATCCTTTTTATTTAGGTAACTATAGGCTAGCTTTAGTATAAGAATACTAAGTAAATAACCCTTATTCTTAGTATTAAAGGTATTAAAGATATAGACTAACTATATAAATAAGGCCTAGTCCTTAACTTATAGGTTTATACTATTAAGCCTTATTATAAGCCTATCTAGCCCTAATAATACTATAAGTGCTATAAAATAGGATATATTATTAAATACTATATAGTAAAAGTAATATATAGCTAGTATAAAGCTAGCGCTTATTTAAATAGGAAAGAAAATAAGTGCCTAACTATTATAAAGTAAGGGATTAAAATAAAGTACTACCTATACAAGGGTATATACTTAGCCTAGTCCTAGGCCTACCTTATTATATAAAAGGTATAGGATATAGTAAAAAAGAAGTATTTATACTAGCTATAATAATTTATATTAGTTTAGATACTTATAATAATAATAACAGCGCCTATCTTATAGTTTAGCCCTAGCTTAGTACTCTTATAAGCACTACTTTTAAAGTAAAAGGGGTAACCTTTATTAGCCTTAATTAACTATAAGTTATAAGACTATATATAGTCTTAGCTATACTTAGTAAAGTTAACCCTAGATAATAAGGCCTATTAGTTAAGTTAATAAGTAAGCTAATAGTATATTAGCGCTAACCTAAAGACTACTATAAGAATAAGGGGCTAGTTAATTAACTATAATTAAATAGAACTATAACCTAGCCCTAAGGCTAAGAATAGCTATAGTAATTATATAAAAGAGGTAACCTAAGAATAGGTTATCTTTAAAGGATATAGTAATAGTAAAGGATAATAATATAACTAGCTAATCCTATAGAACTAGGCTAAGTAGGTAGGCCTTATAGGAAGCCATTTAATAAATAATAAAAGATAACGCTAGAGCTAGGGGCTAATATAAACCTAGCCTAGTAATAAAGTAAAGTAATATATATAGCGGTTTTCTCCTAAAAAGGTTCTACTATAGAGATATATAGTAGATATACTAGGACTGGCTATAGGCTATAGCTAGAGTAATTTTAATAAATAAATAAATAATAAGGCTAATATAAAGAAGATAAGTATAAAAAAAGGAAGGAAAAAAAAGGAATAAACTAGGTTAGTTAAGGGAGGTAAGGTAAAAGCTATAATAAGGGTAAAGGTAATAATAAGGGTGAAAAGGCTTAAATAATAATATAGTAATAGGTTAAGGAAAGGGGTAAAAGGGGGTATAGTAGTAAAAAAAGGTAAAAGTAATAAAGAATAAAAAAAAAGAAAAAGATAAGAGGTAAGAGTAAAACCTAAGGCTATATAACTATATAAAGAGTATAAAAGTAAAGGAAAGGTAAGAGAAAGGTAAATAATAAAGGCCTTAGGTATAGTATTTAAAAAGGCACTTATATCAGGCTATTTTAATCTAGAATAAAGGGGAAAAGAAGGATAAAAAGAAGGATAAAGAGATATAAAAAGGGCTAAAAAAAGGCTAGCCTTAAGGTAAAAAAGTTAATATATTACCTAAGTTAGTTAAAGATAATTAAATAAGGACTATACCTTAGGTAGTATATTACTAATAATAATACTAGCTATATAAGATAGGCCTATAAGAATAGGACTAAAGCAGGCCTATATAGCTAGGTATATAATAATAATAAGAGTAGTATCTTATACCCTAGAATTAAAGGAGTTTAGCGGCCTTATAGATAAGACTAAATAAATAAAAGAAAAGACTAGACCTAGAGTGTAAACAGGGTAGGGGGGGGTTTTAGCCTAAGGTAGGTTTCTCTCTCTAATAATAGAGATAAGGCACTAGGCTGTGATTAGTAGTAACTAGGGTAATAGAAATAAATAAATACTAACTTTAAAGTAAGGATATTATTATTATATTTAAGAAAAATATAAAAGTTAAAAAGCTATTAATAAAAGAGGGATAGATTAAGGCTACCTTTAGACCTAGTATAGCTTTATACTAAAGGGCCTAATAGGTTATTATTAAAAGTATTTATATTTAAGATATTATTAGTAAAAAAGAAAAAGTAATTATTAAGAAAGTTATTAAAGAAAATAATATCCTTCTTATTTAAATAGCTATAGGCTAGCTTTAATATAAAAACACTAAGTAAATAACCCTTATTCTTAGTATTAAAGGTATTAAAGATATAAACTAACTATATAAATAAAGCCTGATACACAATAGCTTCCCACTTCCCCGAGATTTCCCTAGGATTACTAGCAAGGAGAAATCACCTAGATTTCCCCTAGAGATTACGCTAAGAGAAGTTACTAGGATTTCCCCTAGATTTTATATCTAGGGAAATTACCTAGATTTCCTTATAGGAAATTACTATAACTTTTATAAAAGAATTCTCCTTATTTTCTATAGTATATATAGACAGGGTATTACCTAGGTAAATAGAAATAAAGAGAGAACCTTTTAACTTTAAAATATTATACCTATACCTTTATAAATATTATTCCTATTATTACTAACTTAGTAACTATATATGTAGTACTATACACTATAACTATTATACCTATTATTACTAACTTAGCTCTATATATACCTTAGTGCGTATTAATTAGTAGTAATACCTAGTTATAACTAATTAGCCTATAGACTCCTTCCTAGGAAGGAAGCTCTTAAAGGTATTTAAGAAGATTCTTGCTATAAAATCGCTATTCTCTTTAGAGGATCTTAAGACACTTAAGTAAGAATAAAGAGCCTATAATAAAGAAGCTTTTATTATTAGAGAATACTAGAGAAAAGGTAAGAGATACTTATATAAGAAAGGAAATAGCTATATAAAGGTCTAGCTACTACCTTTATAGATAAAGAACACTAAAAACATTATAGTAAGCCTAAAGGAATAGAATTTTAACCTAGCCTACTAAGTTATATATAAAAATCTATTTAAATATATAAACTAAATTACTTACTAGGAAGGGACTCCTAGATTCCTAGACTAGCTTAATAAAGAGTAACCTATTATACTTAATCTAAGTTAGCCTAAGCCTAGTAAGGAAGTTACTAATTTATCTAATAATAGTAGTTTTAACTTATCTCTTAGATCTAATAGTAACCTACCTAGATTATTTATCTTAGACCTTAAAAACCTATCCCTTTTTAATACTTAAAGTATTATTTATAAAACACTAAAGCTAGTTTAATAACTAACTCTTAGAGTATATAATATAAGTAACCTATAGGGCGCTAAAGACTAGGTTTTTAAATACTTAAAGGGAAAGCTTACTATTAACTATAAAAGAGCTAAACTACTCTTCTAGGATAAATAGCTAGTACTAAAGAATACTTTAATAGCTAATAATAATAAAAATAAGTCTACTACTTAGATAATTTTAATAAATAGCTTAAATAAATAGTATATAATAGACTATACTAAGTTAATAATTACTTAATAATTTCTACTAAGACTACTAATAGCTAAGAATCTACTACTTTTACTACCCTTACTACTACTAGTCTATATTAAGACCTAAGGAAAGGATAAGCTACTAAAATAGCCCTAGATAATAGTAAGACTAATACTAAAGCTATACACTTAGGCCTAGGAATTCCTATAAGCTAAGCAAAGCTTTACACTACCTAGACTATACCCTAGCTTAGCTAGGCATACCCTATAGATAATTAATAAAACTTACTAGCCTTAACTAAGATATAGCCTAAATATACTAGTACCTTACTATAGATTTAACTAATAGTAATAAGGTTATAGCTACCTTGCCCTACCTCTTAAGCTTAATCTACTTATTAACTTATTTTATTATATTACTATTACTTTACTATTAAGATTTAAAATTAAACTATAGTTACTAAAAGAAATTAGGAAATTTAACCTAGTAGGACCCTTTAATACTAGCTTTAATACTATTAAAGGAGATATAAGAATACTAGTATAGCGTAGTATAGACTAATTTATTAATACCTTATAGCGTTTTATAAGTTAAAGCTTAAAGTATATTAAAATCTTACTTAGAAATATTCTATTACTCTTAGTAAAAAATACCCTAAATTAGTATACTAAGGATATATTTAAGTTTACTAAGCTAAGTATATAAAGCTAGGACTTAGGACTATATATCTAAGAGGAATAGATTTACTAGAGATTTACTATATCCCTAGAAACTATACTTACTACTCTTAAGAAAAATAGCTTTACTATATAGTATATTATAGATAGAACTAACTTTTATGACTAGATTACCTAGATAAGGTATAAAGTAAGGGTTATAGAGTATAAAAAAGTATACCTTCTTATAGTAGTCTTTTATAAGCTTAACTATTTCCTTAGGTTAAGTTTCTAGGTACCTACCTTAAGAGAAGATATAGATTATTAGGCTATAGAGTATAAAGGAATTATTCCTAATCTTTATATTTATTACTAAGAAGGTAAGTAAAGAATATACCTTTAATCTATAAATAGGTAACGCTTATAAATAGGCTAATAGTTTAGAAAGCTATAGGCGCTAAGAAACCTAGCTATAATAAATAATAGTAAGTGTTTAGTTAAGCGCTATAGTAATAACTCTAATTAATAAAGGGATAGCTATAATAATAAAGGGTATTAGCCTAAGAACCCCTAGCGCCTAAGTAGTAGAGATAGGGTCTATTAGGCTATAAAAGAACGCAGCTCCCTAGAGGTACTGTTCTATAAAGGACCTAAAGTAGATAGTAGTATATTATTCTTAGCTATAAAAATTAAAGCTACCTAGAAAAAATACTAGTTTATTACTATAGGATTAAAGCTAGAAATTAAATCTAGTAATAGTAAGGATAGAATAAAAGAAGCTTTCTTTATACCTAATACTTTTACTAAAAGGCTAAATAGCCTGCTTTATATAAAATATTAATAATAGTTCCTAATAATTTAAGAATTAGAAATATACTAATATTACTATAAGACACTAAGTATAATTATCTTAAAGGCTAGCTAAGACTAGGACTTTATAAGACTATTACTTTAAGTAGCGCTTATTAAGAAGTTTACTAGGCCTAACTAGCTATTTATATATATATATATATATATAAATCTAGGCATATAGTGTAGGCAGGCTAAGTAATTAATATAGCGTCTATATTAACTCTAGCGTAACTAGGTCTATAGTTAATAAAGACTAGCTACCTTTCTTTATAAATATCTTAGTTAATTAGAATAAAATAGTAAAGCTAGCTAGCGTTAGGTAATCCTATACTAATAAATAGGTAGAGTTTATAATATATATCCCTAGGTTTATTATAAACCTCCCCTATACTATTAAAGTCTATATTAGAGTATAGGTAATAAAAGGGCTCTTAGTAAGACTCTTTTTTAGCTAGGAATTTAATATACCCTATAGGGTAGATATTCTTAATTCTTAAAATATTATATTAATAGCTACTAGGTATAGAATCTAGATCCCTACTAGTATTATAAACTAAGGATATTAGATCTAGTAGGCTATAAGGAGCGCGGTTAGTGTCTAGTTAGACCTATAGGTACTAGTTAGTATAGTAATTAAGGACTATAAGCTTTTAAAATAGTAGGATATATTATTTATACTAAAGTATAATAACCTTATTACTAATATATATTATAAAACCTTAGTAATCTTAGCTATTAATATAAGGTTAATACCTATTACTATTATAAAAGGATAATATATTAGTACCTTTACTAATATAAATAACTTAATAGAATAGAGTATAATTAATATCTCCCCTAGTCTAAGTAAGAATATAGTAAACTAGGCAGACCTAAGCCTACCTGCTATAGTAACTAGGGAAGAACTGCTAAGAGTGTTCTCTTCTTTAGATAGAGAACTAGATAGTAAGGGGCTAAACTCTATAGATATTAATAGGGAAGAAGCCTATATAGTAAAAGCGCTAGAAGAATAAATAAAGACCTTTAGATAGCTATATAGGTAACTTAGTATAGAAATCCCTAGGAATTTACTAGAAATTTATATTATAGATAGTATTTAAATATATATAAAGGACTAGGAATTCGCTGCTAAGGTCTAGCGCCTTACTAAACAATTTCCTACTATCTAGATAGACTAAGGGCTAATCTATATAGATAAGTTAGAATATATAACTATACTACTAATTAATAGGTAGAATAATTAGAAGATAGCCTCCTTAGTATATTCCTTTAGATAGAAGGACTAGGAGTTTACTAATAAACTCCTTAATAATCTATATAACTAAGGCTAGATAGAATAGCTAATTAGACTATTACTATTTATATTACTAATCTTTACTATCTAGTAGATAGTAGATAGTAAGAAAAAAGGAAGGGTTATTATTAACCTCTATATACTTAATAGCCTTATAATACTAGATACTTATCTTATACTATAGTAAGAAGATATAATTAATTAGTTTAAGGGAAAGAAATTTATTAGTATAGTTAATATAAAAGCCTTTTTTTACTAATTTTTAGTTAAAAAAGAATATTAGGACTACTTTACTATTATTAGTTACTATAGGCTTAAGTAATCTAAGATAGCCTTAATAGGATTCTATAACTCCTTAGCCTATATATAATAGTTTATTAATAAAGTATTATAACTATACGCTAATTTTACTACTATATATATTAATAATATTATTATCTTTTTAAATACTTAGGAGAAGTACTTTTAATACTTAGAGGTTATTTTCTAAGTATTTACTAAGAGGAATATTACCCTCTCCCTAGTAAAATCTTTCCTTATATACCTATTTATTTAGTTACTTAAGTACCTAGTAAATAGTATTAGTCTAATAAATATAAAAGAGTATACTAATATATTATAATAAATAAAATTCCTTAAGATATTATAGTAGCTAAAGAAATAGATTAGTATAATAGGATAGCTATAGTACCTAATTCTATATTTTACTATATAGATAGCGCCCTTATAGAGCTATAAAATATAGCTACTAAGCTAAGTAAAGGATAATAATAGTTAGTTTTATAAGGGAAAGTAAGTAACTTTTACTAAGTATACTAATTTTTTACTAATAAAGAAGGAGATAAGAGTGTTTTATAATATTACCTAGGTACTTATTAACTTTAGGATATATTATTACTTTAATCTTAATAAAAAGCTATTTATTTAGGTTAATATATTATATAAGTTTAGAATAGGTATAATAGTATTTTACCTTCTAAATATATTTAGCTAAGACCCTAAGAAGCTAATCCTTATAGTTACTATAAAACCTATTATATTTTTAAGTAAAAGCCTTAAAGGTAGAAAACCTTAGTACTAGCTAATAGAGTTAGAGATCGCTAGGCTAGTGTAGGTAGTTATAAAGATAAGGCTACTTATCTAGTTAACTATAGCTAGTCTAACTATTATTTTTACTAACTATATAGTAATATATAATATTACTTACTAAACTATATTATCTAATTATATAATAACTAATAACCGCCTTATCCTAGCTTTCTAGTTCCTTAGTTACTTTAATATATAGCTATACTATATTCTAAGAATATAAAATCTAGTAGCTAATACTATTTCTTATTTACTAGCTAGTAACTAAAGGGATATACTACTAAATTAAGAGATACTTCTAGATATATAGGTAGATAATACCTTAAATAATACTATCTATACCTATATATTTTCTAAAGCTAATATTATACTAAAGATAACTAAGTATATTTAAAAGGGATATAAGTTAGACTTTAAGTAAAGCTATATCCTTAAGTAGCTTAAGATAATATTTACTAAACTAAGACTAGCCTTTTACTAGGTAAATAGGCTATTATACTTATTAGAGTATAATAAGTAATAATAGTTATATATTCTAGAATTATATATTAAGGATATTATTAATAATATATATAGCTAGAAGTTTTACGCTAAGAGTTAGCAGCTATAGAAGGACTTATTATTAATACTTATTATCCTAATACTAAAGAAAAAGATTAAGGACTACCTTATATCCTATAAAGCCTATTAGTATAACTAAACTAATAAAAAGAAGCTAGTAAAGGAATTAATACTAATTTCCTTACCCTTAATTCTATTTTATACTATTACTATAGACTTTATTACTAGACTCCCCTAGGTCTTAGCTAAAGGTATATCTTAGGTAGAGCTACTAAGAGAATACCTTTACCTTAATATACTCCTTATAGTATTAGATAAGTTCTTTAAAATATATATTCTTATCCTAAGGAATATATAGTTTACTATTAGTAATTAGGTAAGGTAGTTATATACTAAGCTACTTTATAGTAACTAGGGAATTCTATAGTAAATAATCTTTAATTAAAAGAAGAAGTTTATATTAGAATTCTAAAGAGAACTATAAATAGCCTATAAAAGTAAGCTACTTATATTAACTATATAGTATCCTTAGACTAATAGACTCTTAGAATATTATAACTAGATAGTAAAAATTATACTTTAATTCTTCCTTTTTAATTTCCTAGAGCGCTAATAGATAAACGCTCTAGTAGGTCTATAGTTTACCTTAAATAATTTATATACTATAACTATCTAGATATTACTAAGTAAGCTAGTTACTAGATAATAAATAGATAATAGGTAATAGTACCTTAAGGTGTATATATAGATAGGGGATATTACTATACTATATAAAGAAGTAAAGATTAATATTACTAAAGCTTAGGCTACTATAAAAGAAAGGTATAATAGGAAATACTATTTTATAAAGTTTAAGCCTAAGGATTAGGTTTAGCTAGAGCTTAGAAAAGGGTATTATATACTAAACCTAAAGATATTAAAGCTATAAAAAAGAAAAGCTAGACTATTTAAGGTCCTAGAGTATATTAGATACCTTATATACTACCTTAATATAAAAGGGACACTTAATATCTATCCTATAGTATTTATCACTTACCTATAGCTAGCTAATAAGCTAGATACCTATTTAAGGCCTACTAACTAAGATACTAACTATTAAAAAGTAAATATAATCTTAGATAGCTAAGTAACTTATAAGGGGTAAGGTAAGCTATAATAAGAATACCTTATAGCCTAGAAGTAATAGCTTAGTTACTATAATAGCTAGGTAGAAAAGAGCGCTATTAAAGCACTAGAAATAATTATAGTATATAAGAAGTAGTATATAGAACTTAAGAAGGCTATAGCTACTATTATAAAGGAAAGGGTAATACTACTAGAATAGTACTAGACACTATAGCCTAGGGAAATCTAGGGGAAGTTTACTAGAATATATACTAATAGGAAAGTATTATAAAGAAGTGGGCGTAAGTATAAGGCCTTTATCCTTCTTATATATAAATAAATCTTAAAAGTAAGGATTTCTAGAGAATTTCCTTTATAATAAAGGAAAGTTTTTAAGGCTAAGCTAGCTAATATAATAGCTAGTAACCTAGTAAAAGTCCTATACTTATAACTATTAGGTTATTAGGTAATAAATTCTAAAATATATTAGGCTAGAAGATAATAAAGGCTACTAAGCCTAGTATAGACTATAATAATAAATATACTTCTACTTAATATTTATTCTTTAACCTTATCCTCTTATAATAATAATTATATTATATATTATAAAAAGATAATTTACCTACTAATACCTAAGTTTAAAGTTAAACTAAAGGGCTATCTCTACCTATCTAAGGACCTAATATATTATTAAAATATCTATAGCCCCCTAAGAAAAAAGCTACTAACCTTACCTAAAGAAGGGTATATTTATATCCTTAAGCTTTTTAAATAAAAGGACTACTATATTTATATAATTAAGTTACTAAGATATACCTTCTGCTAGTAGAAGAAGGATAATCTATTTAAACTTACTAGTTTCTATTAGTATATAAAGAAGCTTAGCTATAATTAAGAATATAGATCTATTAATAATATTAAAGGTAACTATTAATCTACTAATACTCTTATTATAACTACTCTTAGGTATTAAAAGATTATTAATATTAATAGTAATAATAATAGTAATAATAATATTATACCCCTCTATAGAAATTAACTTACCTATAACCTAGCTAGCTACTTTTACCTATAGTAGGTAAAAGTAGGTAACACCTCTCTAAGGACTCCTCCTAAAGGAAACCCTAACCTAGCCTTCCTTACTAATATATAAAAGAACCTTAAGTTTATTACTAGTAATAATACTACTAATATTACTAAAGCCTATAGTATTACCCTAATAGCTATCTCTATACTTAAGAAGGCAGCCGCTAGTATAACTATCTTTAGTAACTAAGCTAGCGTCTAGGCCTTCCTTACTTATATTAAAGGGTACTAAGGTATAAAGGAATTCTAATCTTACTTTACCTAGGCTAATACCCTAGCTACTATATTAAGTTTTAATAATATATTTAATAGGCTAGTAACCTTAGGTATCCCTGCTAATATACCTAGCCTTAATAGATTAGGTAGGGTATAAAAGGCTACCTCCCTTCCTACCTTTAGTAATACTTAGTATACTCTCTTTACCCCTAAGAAGTAATTATACCTTACTATTAAGCTTAAGAAAAAGAAGAATAATATAAAGGTAATTAGCTTTTTAGAAAGACTAGCTAATAAGGCCTTTATTATCTACTATATATAGTATACCTCCTAGGTAGATATTAATACCTAGGTCTTATATACTAGGTAGTAAGCTATCGCTATCTATAACCTAGCTACTACTACTATACTTAGTTAGTTCTATAGTATTATAAATAAAGTCTATACCTTACTACTAAAAATAACTATATAAATACTAGGTATCCCCTATTACTATATTACTAAGTTTAATCTAATAATATAACTTCTTTCTAGTATAAAGCTAAATATTAGCTCTATCTAAGCGTTCTAGGCCTTTACTAAATTTACTACTAAGGAAGTAACCTATAAGCTTACCCTTACTACTATTAAGTAGTATAAGGATATTAGGTAAGATACTATCTTAAACACTACTATTATACCTAATACTTATATTTCCTTTTAAGTAGTTACTAAGTAATTTAAAATTACTATTACTAGTAATAGCTAGCTAAATATTAATAAATAAAGAATAGATATAAAGGGCTAGGATATCTTATAGATCTAGGAGATTAAGGATATTAACCTTAAAGGGTAGGCTAGGGATAAGGTACCCTGCCCTAAGATACCCCCTATTAGCGCTACTACTAATACTACTACTAGTGCTATTATAAGCACTACTACTAATACTACTAACTTTATAAAATAGGCCGCTAAATAGGCTACTAAGTAGGCTACTAATACTAGCTTAACTAGCATACCTAACCTAGGCTTTACTAGTTACCCTTATAATATAAGGTATAAGTAGTAGTACTATACTTATAGTGCTTTTCCCCTTTTTTCTTTATTTTCTTTCTTTTTTAAGTTTATATCCCTTTCCTCTTTTTATCTTATTATTACCTTTCTCTTAGCTACTACCTTCCCTCTACACTTTCTCCTTATAATTCCTAGGCTAGTCTATTACTATACCTGCACTAAGGATAAGGAAGTTACTAGGATTTCTACTAGCTAAACTAGGATAGGCGCTAGCTAGTAAAAAAAAAAAAAAAAAAAAAAAAAAAAAAAAAAAAA
>NIGB01000001.1:3814440-3888959 GCA_003055145.1 Escovopsis weberi | reverse complement strand
AAAAAAAAAAAAAAAAAAAAAAAAAAAAAAAAAAAAAAAAGAAAAAAAACGCCTAAAAGTAAGTAGCAGCACTATAGTATTACCCTAGCCTATAGGTTTAGACTAGTAGTTAGTCCTTACCGCCTACCTATACTATAATACTAACCCCCCCTAAATAATAAAAAAGAATATAAAATTTTTTTTTTCTTTTTTTTAGTTAGTAATAAGAATATTACCCCTTTCTTTTAACCCTAGTGATTAATATATAATAGCTTTTTACTTTCCTAAGATTTCCCTAGGATTACTAGTAAGAAGAAATTACCTAGATTTCCTTTAAAGATTATATTAAGAGAAGTTACTAGGATTTCCCCTAGATTTTATATCTAGGGAAATTACTTAGATTTCCTTATAGGAAATTACTATAACTTTTATAAGAGAATTCTTTTTATTTTTTATAGTATATATAAACAGGGTATTACTTAGGTAGATAGAAATAAAGAGAGAACCTTTTAACTTTAAAATATTATACCTATACCTTTATAAATATTATTCCTATTATCGCTAACTTAGTAACTATATATATAGCGCCGCGCACTATAACTATTATACCTATTGTCGCTAACTCGGCTCCACGCGCACCTCGGTGCGTATTAAAGCCTTATCTTTAACTTATAGGTTTATACTATTAAGCCTTATTATAAGCCTATTTAGCCCTAATAATACTATAAGTCTTATAAAATAGGATATATTACTAAATACTATATAGTAAAAGTAGTATATAGCTAGTATAAAGCTAATACTTATTTAAATAGTAAAGAAAATAAGTGCCTAACTATTATAAAGTAAGGGATTAAGATAAAATACTATTTATATAAAAGTATATACTTAGCCTAATCTTAGGCCTACCTTATTATATAAATAGTATAAAATATAGTAAAAAAGAAGTATTTATATTAGCTATAATAATTTATATTAGCTTAAATACCTATAATAATAATAATAATACTTACTTTATAGTTTAGCCTTAGCCTAATACTCTTATAAGTATTACTCTTAAAGTAAAAAAGGTAACCTTTATTAGCCTTAATTAACTATAAGTTATAAGACTATATATAGTCTTAGCTATACTTAGTAAAGTTAACCTTAGATAATAAGCCTTACTAGTTAAGTTAATAAGTAAGCTAGTAATATATTAGTACTAACTTAAAGACTATTATAAAGATAAGAGGTTAATTAATTAACTATAATTAAATAGGACTATAACTTAGCCTTAAGGCTAAGAATAGCTATAGTAATTATATAAAGGGGGTAACCTAGAAATAGGTTATTTTTAAAGGATATAGTAATAATAAAGGATAGTAATATAACTAGCTAATCTCTTAGAACTAAGCTAAGTAAGTAAGCCTTATAGAAAGCTATTTAAATACTTAATAGAAGATAATGCTAAAGCTAGGGGCTAATATAAACCTAGCCTAGTAATAGAGTAAAGTAATATATATAGTAGTTTTCTTCTAAAAAGGTTCTACTATAGAGATATATAGTAGATATACTAAGACTACCTATAGGCTATAGCTAGAGTAATTTTAATAAATAAATAAATTTATCCTTAGCTTAGCTTTAGCCTAGCCTTAAGACTTAAATAGTTATTACTATTATATCTACTAAATAGCCTTTATAAGGTTATCTTTTATAAAAACCTTTATATAAAGGTACCTTTAGGCCTTTTAAACTAGTTATATTAATATCTACTAATATACCTACGCCTATACCTTTACTATAGGATTTTTATTATTTACTTTTACTTTTAGGTATTATATAAGTATAAGGGGGTAAATTAAAAATACCTATTAATATTATAAAGATAGCTTTAAGTCTAAGAAGGATTATAAGTTATTATAAACCCCCTCTTATACTCCTATAATAAGTAAAACTAAAAATAAATACTAGAATTAGATTCCTTAGGGTTAAATTAACCTTATACTAATACTATATTATAGTTATAATAAAAGTCTAGATATAGCTAAGCCTTTTAATATAATAGAAGGTATAGTATAACTATATTAGTCTTTATTAAAGGTAGGAGAAATTCTTAATAAAGGCCTTAAGCCTTTTATATAATAAGGACTATAATAATAATAACCTATATCTTAGGATTAGAATAAAGCTAAGCTAAAGGTAAAAAAAGGCTATAAATATAAAGACTATAAAAAAAAGGTAATATTTAAATTATTTAGCTTAATACTAAGAGATAGTAATAACTTCCTATACTTTAAATAAGTATAGGTTATCTATACCTTAGTTAATAAAGTAGTACTATAAACTTAGGCTATAACTAATATACTTATTTAAAGTATAATCTAATATATAGTAAAGTAGCTATAAGAAACTAAGCTAAAGATAAAGATAAAGAGCTAGGCTATAGTTACTAAAGGCCTAGCCTAAGGCCTATTAATAGTAAGAATAGCTAAGTAAGTATTAGCTTATTTAAAGTAAAAGGGTTTAATTAAAAGGCTAATTATACTTAAGGATTACTAAGAATACTTACTAACTTAGATTAAAAAGGCTATTAACTAAGCTATTTAGTATAGCCTTATGGTAAAAATTACTATAATTATATACTAGCTATAAAGTAATATTTATTTATTTATTTATTAAAATTACTCTAGCTATAGCCTATAGCTAATCCTAGTATATCTACTATATATCTCTATAGTAAAACCTTTTTAAAAGAAAACTACTATATATATTACTCTACTTTATTACTAGGCTAGGTTTATATTAGCCCCTAGCTTTAGTATTATCTTTTATTATTTATTTAAGTAGCTTTTTATAAGGCCTACTTACTTAGCCTAGTTCTAAGGGATTAGCTAGTTATACTATTATCCTCCGCTATTACTATATCCTTTAAGAATAACCTATTCCTAGGTTACCCCCCTTATATTATTACTATAACTATTCTTAGCCTTAGGGCTAGGTTATAGTCTTATTTAATTATAGTTAATTAACTAGCCTCTTATCCTTATAATAGTCTTTAGATTAGCGCTAATATATTACTAGCTTATTTCTTAACTTAACTAATAATCTTTATTATTTAAAGTTAACTTTACTAAGTATAGCTAAAACTATATATAGTTTTATAACTTATAGTTAATTAAGGCTAGTAAAGGTTACCTTTTTTACTTTAAAAGTAGTACTTATAAGAGTATTAGGCTAAGGCTAAACTATAAGATAAGTATTATTCTTATTATTATTATAAGTATTTAAATTAGTATAAATTATTATAGCTAATATAAATACTTCTCTTTTATTATATCTTATACCTTTTATATAATAAGATAGGCCTAGGATTAGGCTAAGTATATACCTTTATATAAGTAGTACCTTATTTTAATCCCTTATTTTATAATAATTAGATACTTATTTTCTTTACTATTTAAATAAGCACTAGCTTTATACTAGTTATTTATTTATTTATTTCTATTACCCTAGTTACTACTAATCGCAGCCTAGTACCTTATCTCTATTATTAGAGGGGGAAACCCGCCTTAGACTAAAAACCCCCCCTACCCTATTTACACTCTAGGTCTAGTCTTTTCTTTTATTTATCTAGTTTTATCTATAAGGCCGCTAGACTCCCCTAATTCTAGGGTATAGGACACTACTCCTATTATCGCTATATACCTAGCCATATAGGCCTACTTTAGTCCTATTTCTATAGGCCTATCCTATATAGCTAGTATTATTATTAGTAATATACTACCTAAAGTATAGTCCTTATCTAGTTATCTTTAACTAACTTAGGTAATATACTAACTTTTCTACCCTAAGGCTAGCCCTTTCCTAGCCCCTTTTATATCCCTTTATCCTTCCCTTTATCCTTTCCTTTCCCTTTATTTCTCCTTATAAGGTTAGAATAGCCTTATATAAGCGCTCTCCTAGGTACTATACCCTAGGCCCTTTTTATTTACCTTCCTCTTACTTTTCCTTTACCTTTACACTCTCTATATAGTTATATAGCCCTAGGCCTTATATTAATCCCTTCTCTACCCTTACCCCTTATCTCTTTCTTTCCTCCTTTATCTTTTATTACTACTACCTTTCTTTACTACTACGCCCCCTCTTACCCCTTTCCCTAACCTATTACTATACTATTATCTAGGCCTTTCTACCCTTATTACTACCTCTACCTTTATTATAGCTCCTGCCTTACCTCCCCTAACTAACCTAGTTTATTCCTTCCTTCTCTTTCCTTCCTCCCTTTATACCTATCTTCTTTATACTAGCCTTATTACTAATCTACTATAAGATTATCTTTATAATCCCCCCTATACTCCCTATATAACCTATATTTACTATTAGCCTAGCTTCTTCTATACTAATTAATTTAGCTATAGGAAGATTTATAAGGCCTATATAGTTATTAAAGGTAGTACTACTTTATACTATATAGTAGGCGCCCCTATCCTAGGTCTACTATATTACCCCTATTTCTAACCTAGTGTCTAGCGTAGGTAATATCCTATAACGCTAAGGTTAAGGCTTCTACTCTTTAAGCCGCCTTAATTAATATCGCTAAGGGTGGCCTAAAGGTCTATATCTGCCCTAGGCCTAATACGTTCCTAGGGCCTTACTAACTTAGGTTAATAGCCCTCTAACTAGGACAATATTACCAACGCTGCGCAGCGCCTTAAGCCTTCCGCTATAGCCAGCACTTTATACTAGTTATATACTACTTTTATTATATAGTATTTAATAATATATCTTATTTTATAGTACTTATAGTATTATTAAGGCTAGATAGGCTTATAATAGGGCTTAATAGTATAGACCTATAAGTTAAAGACTAGGCTTTATTTATATAGTTAGTCTATATCTTTAATACCCTTAATATTAAAAATAAAGGTTATTTACTTAGTATTCTTATATTAAAGCTAGCTTATAGCTACTTAAATAAAAAGAATATTATTTTTTTTAATACCCTTTTTAATAATTACTTTTTCTTTTCTACTAATAATATCTTAAATATTAATACTTTTAGTAATAACCTATTAGGCCCTTTAATATAAAGCTATACTAGGTTTAAAGGTAGCCTTAATTTATCCTTCCTTTACTAATAGCTTCTTAGCCTTTATATTTTCCTTAAATATAATAATAGTATCTTTACTTTATTTATTTATTTATTTCTATTACCCTACTTACTACTAATCGCAGCCTAGTACCTTATCTCTATTATTAAAGGGGGAAACCCACCTTAGGCTAAAAACCCCCCCTACCCTATTTACACTTTAGGTCTAGTCTTTTCTTTTATTTATCTAGTCTTATCTATAAGGCTACTAGACTCCCCTAATTCTAGGGTATAAGATACTACTTTTACTATTACTATATACCTAGCTATATAGGCCTACTTTAGTCCTATTCCTATAGGCCTATCCTATATAGCTAGTGTTATTATTAGTAATATACTACCTAAGGTATAGTCCTTATTTAGTTATCTTTAACTAACTTAGGTAATATACTAACTTTTTTACCCTAAGGCTAGCCTTTTCTTAGCCCCTTTTATATCCTTTTATCCTTCCCTTTATCCTTTCTCTCCCCTTTATTTCTCCTTATAAGGTTAGAATAGCCTTATATAGGCGCCCTTTTAGGCACTATACTTTAAGCCCCTTTTATTTACCTTTCTCTTACTTTTCCTTTACCTTTATACTCTTTATATAGTTATATAGCCTTAGGCCTTATATTAATCCCTTCTTTACCCTTACCCTTTATCTTTTTCTTTTTTTTTTTATCTTTTATTACTATTACCTTTTTTTACTATTATACTCCCTTTTACCCCTTCCCCTAACCTATTACTATACTATTATCTAGGCCTTTCTACCCTTATTACTACCTTTACTTTTATTATAGCTTTTACCTTACCTCCTTTAACTAACTTAGTTTATTTCTTTTTTCTTTTTCCTTTCTTTTCTTATACTTATCTTCTTTATACTAGCCTTATTACTAATCTACTATAAGATTATCTTTATAATCCCTCTTATACTCTTTATATAACCTATATTTACTATTAGCCTAGCTTCTTTTATACTAATTAATCTAGCTATAGGAAGATTTATAAGGCCTATATAGCTATTAAAGGTAGTACTACTTTATACTATATAGTAGGCGCCTTTATCCTAGGTTTACTATATTACCTTTATTTCTAACCTAGTATTTAGTATAAGTAATATCCTATAATACTAAGGTTAAGGCTTTTACTTTCTAATTTACCTTAATTAATATTACTAAGGGTAGCCTAAAGGTCTATATCTACCTTAGGCCTAATATATTCCTAAGGCCTTACTAACTTAAGTTAATAGCCTTTTAATTAAAACAATATTACTAATATTATATAATACCTTAAGCCTTTTACTATAGCTAATACCTTTAATACCCTTATATTTATTATAAACCTAACTAAAACCTAAAAGTAGATCTACTTATTTATATAAACTAATAAGCTTTTCCTTAACCTTTATAATATAAGTAATACTTTACTTAAAAGTATATAAATTTTATATAAATATATAGCGATTTTATCTTAAAAGGGTAAGTTAGCTATAAAGTAGGCTTAGTTTAGTTTTAAAGGTACTAATACTAATATAAGGTATACCCCTTCCCTTTCCTTTAAAACTCTTACCCTTACTTTATAACTAAAAGGGGAAAAGAAAAGAAAGAAAAGTAAAAGGAGTAGTAAAAGCTAGGTAGCCTTTATACTTCTAAGCCTTAGGGCTATTATAGCTATATACTATACTACTAGAAGGGATATTATTAGCCTTTTTAGTAAAGGTAAGGTTAATAAGGATAGTATAGAGCTTATTTCCTTAAAGTCTTATAACTAAGAGCCTAGGGTATTAGAAAGTATTTATAAAGTAAATATAGTAAAGCTAGTATAAGACTAGCGTAGGCTAATATAGGCTATTAGGCCTATTTAAATTTTATCTCTTTTAGTAGTTTATAATTTAAAGTCCTTTCTATTATACCTAATCTATACTATCCTTATAATAGTCTTACTCTTAGGCTAGTCTTTATACTATTATATAGTACTTAACCTAGTATAATTATAAGAACTATCTTACTAGCTTAGCCTTAGTATAAGGGCTATTTAGTACTAGTAATACCTCCTTATTTATAGTTAGCTATATACTTAGTCTACCCCTTACCTTTTTAGTATTAAGGTATATAGTAAGGAGGTACCTTAGTGTTTTTAGTCTAGTATTATATTAATATCTTAGGCTATTAATATTAAGGACTTTCTAAGAGAAAAGAAAGGCCTATAGCCCTATCTTACTAGTATATAGCTAGGTTAGTATAAAGCTCTTATACTTTTAGAGGTTAGCGTAGACCTTTAGGGCCTTAGTTATAATAGTATATAATCCTTAAATATTAATAGCCTTATATTTATACTATCTTTAGTCTATATATACTATCTCTCTTTTACCCTCTTATCTATATTACTAATTATTAATTATAACTCTTATTCCCTTAGTATTTTCTAGGTTCTATACTTTTATAGCCTATCTTTAGTCCTATTCTAATATCTAGTATAATCCTTTTCTTTTTAGTAATACTTATACTACCCTTATACACTCCTTTTAGATCTACCTTACTATTAGCTTATCCTTAAGTTAGCTTTTAAAGTATACTACTTAATAATTAAAATAAAGGTTTAAAGGGGAGACTATAGCTTTAACCTTAATACTTTAGGCTAGGGTTATTTAATATACCTTAGTAATAACCTAAAGGTAGTATATTTATTCCTAGCTAAATATTATAGCTATTCCTTTTAAGTAATTATCCCCTTTTATAACTATATAGTAAGCGCTTACCTTATATACTAAGGTACTATAGATAACCTTAGTATATATCTTCTTAGCCTAATATATCTTATAGCCTTATACTAAGGCTATAAGTAAAGAGAGTATATACTAAAGCTAGCTTACTTTTACCTTTATAACCTATATATATTTAAACTAAGCTAGTTTTTTATTTAAGTAGACTTTTAGAAAGTAGGCTAAAGTAATAGAGGTAACTATATTAGGGCTAAGGTAAATAGCTATAGTATTTATTATATAGATCCTTATAAAGTAAATAAGTTTACTTTTCTTTAGTTTAAAATATAAGCTAACCCTTTCTAACTATTCCTTATATATCTTTTAGGCAGCCTTAAGGCAGCGTTAGGTTTAGTTTATAGTCCTTCTATAGGCTAAGAGATTAGTATTATTAAAGTACCTTATAACTATAAGCCTAAGCTAATTTTTAAAGTCTTAATATAGAGGGGTAATATAAAAAAGAAATAGGATAAGGGATAAGGGGGAGCCTTATAGTATACTAGACTAGATATTAAATAGCCTTAACTCCTTTCTTTTAAACTAGAGCTAGGCTATCTTTACTTTAAGGAAGCTCTAGGTTTATTATACTAGTGTATTATTAACCCCTAGCTTTACTATAGTATATATTAGCTATTTATAGTTTACCTAGTTATAAGCCCCTTTTAGGTTAAGTTATAATAGTAAGGTAACCTTATATTAGTCTTAGGCTATTCTTATAATTTCCTTTACTATTTATATTATTATTTCTATTAATCTCCCTTTATAATTACTTATCTATCCCTTTAAGAGAATCCCTTTTATTTTTACTATAGTTATAAGGTAGTATATTATAACTATCTTAACTACTTTATTAACTATATTAAGAAGTAATATTAGGCGCTATACCCTTACCTTCTTCTACTACTTTATTATCTTACTTAGTTTTAGAAGAATATATATAACTATAGACTAGAACTGCTTTAAGTAGTAGCTAAGGCTAAGTAATATATTAATTAGCTTTATAAAAGCTTTTACTAAGGGTTTATTATATACTTTAATTAGGCTATTTAGAACTTTATTTTTCTTTAGTGTTTTTTAGGGCTTAAAGGCCTTAATAATAGCCTAAAGCTCCTCTAGCTTTACTATAGCCCTTATTCTAGTACTAGCTAAAGGCTAATATAGTAGTAGGTTATAGGGTAGGTTTAGGAAGAATCTATTAGCTAAGACTATAGCCTTTTTCTTATAAGTATTTATAAGTAGTATTATATTATCTTTAGTTTAAAGTCTTAGTATTTTCTTTTATTATAAGCCTTTTATAGTATAAACCTTTACTTACTTCTTTATCCTTTATAGCCTATTAGCTATACTTATAGCCTTATTAAGGTATCTTCTTTAATTACTTCTTCTTACTTTAGTTATAGCTTAGTCTTAGGCTTACTTTACTTTAGTTAGTTCCTTTTATTATATTAATATTCTTTACTTAAAGTATTCCCTTTTTACTTTCTTTATTACTTTATTAGCTTTATTTACCTCTTATATTTATTATTCCTTTTATTATACTTTACTACCTTACTTTTACTTTAATACTATTTAATTTATAATTTCTAAGAGTTAGTTAATAATCTAGCTTATATATACTTTAACTTTCTTTTTTATATATAAAGGTTATATTTAGAGAGCCTTAGGTTAAAACTATAATATAGCCTCTATATTAGTAGCTTTCTTATTTAGTTACTTTTATAGTAGCCTTTCTTTCTCCTTCCTTAGTCTATCCCTAGTATTACTTATCTAAATTTAAACTACTTATAGTATATAATCTAACCCTATAAGCTCCCCTTAGCCTTAGTATATAGCTTCTAGGTCTATTATAGCCTATATAAGGTTAATTATATTATCCTATTATTTATACTAGACTTAGGTTAGCTTCTTATATAAAGTAATAAGCTAGAGTGCCTATCTATATACTATCTTTAGTATCTCCTTACTACCCTATATTATATAGCCTTCCTTATCCTAGATTAAGTAATATTAGTTCTAGTCTTTAATAAAGACTAATTAAGGCTAAGGTATTTTTACTCTTATTTCCTAAATTAGTATACTTTAATTTAAATAGTACCTCTTAGAGTAAATATTATAAACTATAATCCCTTAATCTAGGAACTTTACTTTATATTAGTCCTTATATACTTAGGCTATCTATACTATAGCTTTATACCTCTTATAAATATAGGTTACTACTTAGCCCCTCTTATATACTAAGTAGTAGTTTCCCCTTCTAAGATATATTAGCTTCTTAGTATAACTATTAACCTTAACCTTTTATAGTACTATTATATTATACCTAGCTAGGTCTTAAAGCGCTAGCTTATTTAGACCTTAATTCTTTATAGTATTTTAGTATAGTATTATAATTTCTATTAGTTTATTAGGTTAAGGGGGGTATAGTACTATCCTAGCCCTATAGCTAATTCTTTAGTAATATTATCTACTATAGTTAAAGGTACTTCTCTTTCTCTTAGATTAAAGGAATACTTATTATAGCTTTCTTTAAAGAGCTAAGGAAAGTAGTTAATATATTTAGGACTACCTAGATATACTAGCTATTAAATAGGCAGGGCTATACTATTCCTAGACTATCTTTCTATAGTTAGCCTATAGGCTATTTTTTAATTCCCTTAGGTCCTTAGACCCCTTTTAGCTAGTACTTAGTATAATAGTTAATTTAATATAGTATCTTCTTTAGTGTTTTTATAAAAGTCTAGGGTTTATATAGGTAGTACTCTTTAGCTTTATCTTAGTATACTTAGGTCTTAGGGTAGTCTTAGGATTAGGCTAGGTATAGCCCTTAGTAAAGGTAATATCTTATATATATTCCTTCTATCTTTATAAGGTATTACTCTTTACTACCTTTATACACTCTAGCTTTATACTAGCTATAAAGGTGCCTATTAGTATAATACCTTATAATATATTTTATCTTAAAGTACTAAAAGTATTACTATAGGTAGACCTCTTTTATATATAGTTTTACTATATAAAGTTATAACCTAAGATAAAGGCTATCCTAATAAAGCTAATTTACCTTTACTATAGTTATAACCCTTAGGATTATAACTATCCTTAAAGCTATAATACCCTAGGGCTACCTTATAACTACCTTAAGACTACCTTACTATTTTCCTTATATATCTTTTTAAATAGTTCTTTATTACTAGCCTTCTTAATATCTTAAATACTAATACCCTTAGTAATAACTTAGTAAGTTTACTAAACCTATTTTATATTTAGGCTAAATATAGCCTTTACCTATATATTAGTAATATATTTTCTTATAATCCTTTTAAATATAATTATTATATTATTACTTTAAAGATACTAGGCTACTATTATATTACTTGCTAGGCTAATAGCTTAGTTAACTATACTAATAATCTCTATTAAAGACCTTTTTTAGTAGTTTATAAGAATAGTATTATCTTTAATTATAACCTCTTTTTTAAGCCTTAAAAGAACTAGCTTTACCCCTCCTTTAGTTAAGGCCTATATTACTAGCGCTATAATAGCTACTACTATTATATATATCTTCTTTATATTTATATCTTTAATTACTTTTTATACTATATTATAAAGTTCTATCTTTATTATTATAATAGTAGTTATTATTATTCCTACCTTAGTTATAATATAGCCTTACTCTTTCTTCTCTTTATATAATAAATTTTTAACTATTACCTAAGCTTTAGTAATAGCCCTTAGAATTAGTTCTTAGAGTCTTATATATACCTACTTTTATCTTTTTAACTAAAATCTCTTTTTAACTACCTTTAACCTATATCTATATTATAGCCCTAGATCTAAAGAACTTAAGGTTATACTTTCTTTATACTAGCTTAAGGTAAGCCTGCAATTCCCTTTATTAACTTCTATCTAATCTACTCCTACCCTTATACTATATCCGCTATAGGTATATACTATTAAAGGTAGGTAAATTAGGCCTAGCGAAACTAAATCTAAAGTTATTTTATATTTTAAATTATTATATCGGTTAGTATAGGCGTTTTTCGCATCTCTGTCTCTTTTTCTTCCTTATAATCTAGGCTAATAGCTTAGTTAATTATACTAATCTATCTTTACTTTATAATTAATATATAGCTATAGCTATTTTTACTATAAAGCTATATTAAATAGCTTAGTTAATAGCCTTTTTAATCTAAGTTAGTAAATATTATTAGTATTTTTTTATAATAATTAGCCCTTTAATTAAAACCTTTTACTTTAAGTAAGCTAATACTTACTTAGCTACTTTTACTATTAATAGGCTTTAGGCTAGGCTTATAGTAACTATAGCCTAGCTTCTTACCTTTATCTTTAGCTTAGTTTCTTATATTTACTTAACTATATATTAGATTATACTTTAAATAAGTATATTAGTTATAGCCTAAGTTTATAGTATTATTTTATTAACTAAGATATAAATAACCTAGACTTATTTAAAGTATAGGAATTTATTATTATCCTTTAGTATTAAGTTAAATAATTTAAATATTATCTTTTTTTTATAATCTTTATATTTATAGCCTTTTTTTACCTTTAGCTTAGCTTTATTCTAATCTTAAGATATAAGTTATTATTATTATAATTATTACTATATAAAAGGCTTAGGGCCTTTATTAAAAATTTCTCTTACTTTTAATAAAGGCTAATATAATTATACTATACCTTCTATTATATTAAAAGGCTTAGCTATATCTATACCCTTATTACAGCTATAATATAGTATTAGTATAAGGTTAATTTAACCCTAAAGAATCTAATTCTATTATTTATTTTTAGCTTTTTCTATTATAGGAGTGTAAGGGGGGTTTATAATAACTCGCGATCCTTTAAGATATATTATTAAATACTATAGAGTAAGAGTAATATATAGCTAGTATAAAGCTAGAGCCTATTTATATAAAAGAGAAAATAAGTAACTAACTATTATAAAGTAAAGGGCTAGGATATAATTCTACCTATATAAAGGTATATACATAGCCTAGTCCTAGGCCTACCTTATTATATAAAAGGTATAAAAGATAGTAAAGAAGGAGTATCTATATTAAGTATAATAGTTTATAATAATATAAATACATATAATAATAATAATAATACTTATACTCAGGTTTAGCCTTAGCCTAATACCCTTATAAGTATTACTTTTAAAGTAAAAGGGATAACCCTTATAGGCTATAGTTAACTATAAGTTATAAAACTATATATAGTCTAAGCTATATCTAGTAAAGTTAACTTTAAATAATAAAGCTTACTAGTTAAGTTAATAGCAAGCTAAAGGTATATTAATATTAACCTAAAGACTACTATAAAGATAAGAGGCTAGTTAGTTAACTATAACTAGATAAGACTATAACCTAGCCCTAAGGCTAATAATAGTTATACTAATTATATAAAAGGGCTAGCCTAAAAGTAGGTTATACTTAGAGAATATAATAATAATAAAGGACAATAGTATAATTAGCTAATCCCTTAGAACTAAGCTAAGTAAGTAAGGCTTATAGGAAGCTACTTAAACTAATAATTGAAGATAAAGCTAGGGCTAGGGGTTAATATAAACCTAGACTAATAATAAAGTAAAGTAATATATAAAGTAGTTTTCTCTTAGAAAGGTTCTACTATAAAAATATAAGGTAGATATTCTAAGACTAGTAATAGGCTATAGCTAGTATAACTTTAATAAATAAATAAATTAATAATACTATTTTAATTAAAAGGTTATTAATTTAAATTAATAAAAGCTTATTTATTTATTTATTTTATTTACTCTAGCTATAGCCTAAGGCTAATCCTAGTATATCTACCTTATATCTTTATAATAAAACCTTTCTAGGAGTAAACTATTATATACTTTACTTTACTCCTTTACTAGCCTAGGTTTATATTAGCCCCTAGTACTAGCTTTATTTTCTATCTCTTATTAAGTAGCTTTCTTATAAGGCCTATTATCTTTACTTAGTCTTAAAAAGATTATTTATACCTTTTCCTTTTTTAAAATAGTTCCTACGCTAAGATAACCTTAGGCTACCTATAGCCTTTAGCTTCTTCTCTTACTATTAAGACTACTAGGCTAGGTTATAGTCCTATTTAATTATATTTAATTACCTAGCCTAATAGTCTTATAGTATACTGTTGGTTAACGCTAATATACCTTTAGTTTACTATAAACTAAAGGTTTATAAGGCCTTAGTATTAATTAGCCTTTTAACTACTTATAGTTAAGACTATAAGTAGTTATAGGCCTTATAGTTAATAGTTATAATAAAAAGCCTTTTTTATATTCAAAAATAATACTTTTACTAGCTTTAGCCTAATACTAAAGCTTAGTATAAGGCTAGCTATTATTATTTATACTATAATAAAGTACTATAGTTTATAAAGGTATTACTTTTATACTAACTATTATACTTTTTATATAATAAGGTAAGCTTAGGATTAGGCTAAGTATATACCTTTATATAAGTAGTAACTTATTTTTATCCCTTACTTTATAATTATTAAGAACTTATTTTCTTTTTTATTTAAATAAGCGCTAGCTTAATATTAGCTATATACTTACTTTATAGTATAATCTTTAATAATATACCTTATTTTATAATACTTAAAGTATTATTAAGGTTAAATTAGCTTATAATAAGGGTTAATAATATAAACTTATAAGTTAAGGACTAAGCTTTATTTATAAAGTTAGTTTATATTTTTAATACTTTTAATACTAAAGATAAGTATTTTTTTTATATATTTTTATACTAAGGCTACCTTATCGTTACTTAAATAATAAGAATATTACTATTTTTAATTACTATCTTAATAATAGTATTTTCTTTCTTACTAAGGATATTTTAAATATTAACTTTTTTTTAATAATAATCTATTATACCTTTTCATATATTATTATACTAGGTTTAAATATAACCTTAACTTATTTATTTTTTATAGTTATTCTTTTTATATTCTCTCTAAATATAATAATTATATTCTTACTTTAGTTTATATATATTATCTTTTAAATCGCGAGTTATTATAAACCCCCCCTTACACTCTTATAATAGGAAAAGCTAAAAATAAATAATAGAATTAGATTCCTTAAGGTTAAATTAACCCTATATTAATACTATATTATAGCTATAATAAAGGCGTAGATATAGCTAAGCCTTTTAATATAATAAAAGGTATAGTATAACTATATTAGCCTTTATTAAAGGTAAAAGAAATTTTTAATAAAGGCCTTAAGCCTTTTATATAGTAGTAACTATAATAATAATAACCTATATTTTAAGATTAAAATAAAGCTAAGCTAAAGGTAAAAAAAGGCTATAAAAATTGAAACTATAAAGAAAAGGTAATATTTAAATTATTTAGCCTAGTGCTAAGAGATAGTAATAACTTCCTATACTTTAAATAAGTCTAGGTTATTTATACCTTAGTTAATAAAGTAGTACTATAAACCTAGGCTATAATTAATATACTTATCTAAAGTATAATCTAATATATAGTTAAGTAGATATAAGAAACTAAGCTAAAGATAAAGGTAAAGAGCTAAGCTATAGTTACTATAGGTCTAGCCTAGAGCTTATTAATAGTAAAAGTAACTAAGTAAGTATTAGCTTACTTAAAGTAAAAGGTTCTAATTAAAGGGCTAACTATTATAAAAGAATACTAATAATACTTATTAACTTAGATTAAAAAGGCTATTAACTAAGCTATTTAGTATAGCTTTATAGTAAGAATAACTATAGCTATATACTAGCTATAAAATAAGAATACTATTATTATATCTAAGGAAAATATAAAAGCTAAGAAGCTATTAGTAAAAAAAGGATAAATTAAGGCTACCTTTAAACCTAATATAGCTTTATACTAAAAGGCCTAATAGGTTATTACTAAGGGTATTAATATTTAAGATATTATTAGTAAAGAAGAAAAAGTAATTATTAAAGAAGTTATTAAAGAAAATAATATCCTTTTTATCTAGGTAGCTATAAGCTAGCTTTAATATAAAGATACTAAATAAATAACTTTTATCCTTAATATTAAAGGTATTAAAAATATAAACTAACTATATAAATAAGGCCTAGTCCTTAACTTATAGGTTTATATTATTAAGCCCTATTATAAGCCTATCTAGCCCTAATAATACTATAACTACTATAAGATAGGATATATTACTAAATACTATATAGTAAAAGTAGTATATAATTAGTATAGAGTTAGCGCCTATCTAGATAATAAAGAAGATAAGTACCTAACTATTATAAAATAAAGGAGTAAAATAAGGTACTACCTATATAAAGGTATATACTTAGCTTAGTCTTAGGCCTATCTTATTATATAAAAGATATAAAATATAGTAAAGGAGAAGTATTTATACTAGCTATAATAATTTATATTAGCCTAAATACTTATAATAATAATAATAATACTTACCTTATAGTTTAGCCTTAGCTTAATACTCTTATAAGTACTACTTTTAAAGTAAAAGGGGTAACCTTTACTAGCCTTTATTAACTATAAGTTATAAAACTATATATAATCTTAACTATACTTAGTAAAGTTAACCTTAGATAATAAGGCTTACTAGTTAAGTTAATAAGTAAGCTAGTAATATATTAGCGCTAACCTAAAGATTACTATAAAGATAAAGGGCTAGTTAATTAACTATAATTAGATAGGACTATAACCTAGCCTTAAGGCTAAGAATAGCTATAATAATTATATAAAAAGGGTAACCTAGAAATAGGTTATCTTTAAAGAATATAATAATAGTAAAGGATAATAGTATAACTAGCTAATCCCCTAAAACTAGGCTAAGTAAGTAGGCCTTATAGAAAGCTACTTAAATAAATAATAAAAGATAATACTAAAGCTAGGGGCTATTTTAAACCTAGCCTAGTAATAGAGTAGAGTAATATATATAGTAGTTTTCTCCTAGAAAGGTTCTACTATGGAGATATAAGGTAGATGTACTAGGATTAGCTATAGGCCTTAGCTAGAGTAATTTTAATAAATAAATAAATAGTTACTATAAGGCTAGCCTAGAACCTAATAATAGTAAGAGTAGCTTAGTAAATACTAGCTTACTATAAGTAAAAGGTTTTAATTAAAAGGCTAACTATTATAAATAATTACTATTAATATTTACTAACTAAGATTAAAAAGGCTATTAACTAAGCTATTAAGAAGAATAGTATTAGAACTATTATAGCTATATATTAGCTTTAAAGTAAGGATATAGTTATTATATTTAAAGAGAATATAAAAAAGATAGCTATAAAGGATAGATAGGTTAAGGCTATATTTAAACCTAGTATAGTAATATACTAAAGGGTATAATAAGTTATTATTAAAAGAGTTAATATTTAAGATATTCTTAGTAAGAAAGAAAATATTATTATTAAGGTAGTAGTTAAAGATAATAATATCCTTACTATCTAAGTAGCTATAAGATAGCCTTAATATAAAGATATATAAAGAATAATACTTATTTTTAGTATTAAGGGTATTAAAGATATAAACTAACTTTATAAGTAAGGCCTAGTTCTTAACTTATAAATTTATACTATTAAGCCTTACTATAAGCTAATTTAACCTTAATAATACTTTAAATATTATAAAATAAGATATATTATTAAATACTATATTATAAAAAAGATATATAGCTAGTATAAAGCTAATACTTATTTAAATAAAAAGGAAAATAAATACCTAATAGTTATAAAGTAAGGGATAAGAATAAGATACTACTTATATAAAACTATCTACCTAGCTTAGTCTTAAGCCTATCTTATTAAATAAAAAGTATAATAATTAGTATAAAAGTAGTACCTTTATAAACTATAGTACTTTATTATAATATAAATAATAATAGCTAGCCTTATACTAAGCTTTAGCGCTAGGCTAAGGCTAGTAAAAGTATTATTACTTAAATATAAAAGGAGGCCTTTTATTATAGCTATTAACTATAAGGCTTATAACTACTTATAGTCTTAACTATAAGTAGTTAAAAGGCTAACTAATACTAAGGCCTTATAGACCCTTAGTTTATAGTAAACTAAAGGTATATTAGCGCTAACCTAGAGTATACTATAAGACTATTAAACTAGGTAATTAAATATAATTAAATAGGACTATAACCTAGCTTAGTAGTTTTAATAGTAAGAGAAAAAGCTAAAGGCTATAAGTAGCCTAAGGCTATCTTAGTATAAGAACTATTTTAAGGAAGGAGAAGGTATAACTAACCCTCTTAGGACTAGGTAAAGATAGTAGGCCTTATAGGAAAGCTATTTAATAAAAGATAGAAGATAAAGCTAATACTAGGGGCTAATATAAACCTAGGCTAGTAAAGAAGTAAAGTAAAGTATATAGTAGTTTACTCTTAGAAAGGTTTTACTATAAAGATATAAGGTAGATATACTAGGATTAGCCTTAGGCTATAGCTAGAGTAAACGAAATAAATAAATAAAATTATTTATAATAATTAGCCTTTTAATTAAAACCTTTTACTTATAATAAGCTAATACTTATTAGGCTACTTTTACTATTATTAGGTTCTAAGCTAGCCTTATAGTAATTACTACTTAGCTTTATACCTTTATTAATAGCTTATCTTATTTTACTTACTTAACTACCTATTAAATTATACTTTAAATAAATATATTAATTATAGCCTAAGCTTATAGTATAATCTTATTAACTAAGGTATATATAACCTTTTATACTTTAAGAAGTAAAAGGTTCTTTAAAACTATTATATATATAGTAGTTAATACTTTCTATTTATAGTCTTTAAATCCTAGGTTAATATTTATCCTTAGCTTAGCTTTAGCCTAGCCTTAAGGCTTAGGTAGTTATTACTATTATATTTACTAAATAGCCTTTATAAGGTTATCCTTTATAAAAACTTTTTAGCCTTTATATAAAAGCTCCTTTAAGCCTTTTAAACTAATTATATTAATATCTACTAATAGACTTATACCTATACTTTTACTATAAGATTAATATAGTACTAATATAAAGTTTTTTTAACCCTAAGGAATTTAATTTTATTATTTATTTTTACTTTTAAGTATTATATAAGTATAAAAAGGTAATTTTAAAAACTTATAGTTAGTTAATATACTTATTTTTTTTATTAATAAAAGCTTAAAAATATATTAAGCTTAGAGTAAAAATGAACTTTTAAGCTACTTTTAATAATATTAATTAAAGCTATTTAAAAAGTAAAAGTTTTAACTTTAATATTATAAAATATTATTTATATTAAATATTACATTAAAAACTAAAAGTAATATATTAAACTTAAAATAAAAATACTTACTATATAATATAAAGTAATATTACGTTTAATTAATATATAAGCTTTATAAATTCTTTTATAATTAAATTAATTAATATAAAATATATTTAGAAGTTATAGGGGAAATGCGAAAAACGCCTATACTAACTAACACAACGATTTAAAATACAAAACAACTTTAGATTTAGTTTTACTAGGTCTAACTTACCTACCCTTAATAGTATATATCTATAGTAGATATAGTATAGGGGTAGGAGTAGACTAAATAGAAGTTAATAGATGGAATTATAGGCTTACCTTAAGCTAGTATAAAGGAAATATAGCCTTAAGTTCTTTAGATTTAGGGCTATAATATAAATATAAGTTAAAGGTAGTTAAAAAGAGATTTTAGTTAAAAAGATAAAAGTAAGTATATATAAGACTCTAAGAACTAATTCTAAGGGCTATTACTAAAGCTTAGGTAGTAGTTAAAAATTTACTATATAAAGAGAAGAAAGAGTAAGGCTATATTATAACTAAGATAGGAATAATAATAACTATTATTATAATAATAAAGATAGAACTTTATAATATAGTATAAAAAGTAATTAAAGATATAAGTATAAAGAAGATATATATAATAGTAGTAGCTACTATAACACTAGTAGTATAGGCCTTAGTTAAAGGAGGGGTAAAGCTAGTCCCCTTAAGGCTTAAAAGAGAGGTTATAATTAAAAGTAGTACTATCCTTATAAACTACTAAAAAAGGTCCTTAGTAGAGATTATTAGTATAGTTAACTAAGTTATTAGCCTAGTAAGTAATATAATAGTAGCCTAGTACTTTTAAAGTAGTAATATAATAATTATATTTAAAAGGATTATAAGAAAATATATTACTAATATATAAGTAAAGGCTATATTTAGTTTAAATATAAAATAAGTTTAGTAAACCTACTAAGTTATTACTAAGGGTATTAATATCTAAGATATTAAAGAGGCTAGTAATAAAGAACTATTTAAAGAGATATATAAGAAGAATAGTAAGGTAGTCCTTAAGGTAGTTATAAGGTAGCCCTAGGGTATTATAGCTTTAAAGATAGTTATAATTCTAAGGGTTATAATTATAGTAAAGGTAATTTAGCTCTACTAAGATAGCCTTTACCTTAGGTTATAACTTTATATAGTAGAACTATATATAAAAGAGGTTTACTTATAGTAATACTTTTAGTACTTTAAGATAAGATATATTATAAGGTACTATACTAATAGGTACCTTTATAGCTAGTATAGAGCTAGAGTATATAAAAGTAGCAAAGAGTAGTGCCTTATAAAGACAGAAGGAATATATATAAGATATTACCTTTACTAAAGGCTATACTTAGTCTAATCCTAGGACTACCCTAAGACCTAGGTATACTAAGATAAAGCTAAGGAGTACTACTTATATAAACCTTAGACCTTTATAAAGATACTAAAGAAAACACTATATTAGATTAACTATTATACTAAGTACTAGCTAGAAGGGGTTTAAAGACCTAAGGGAATTAAAAGATAGCCTATAGGCTAACTATAGAAAGATAGTCTAAGAATAATATAGCCTTACCTATCTAATAGCTAGTATATCTAGATAGTCCTAAATATACTAATTACCTTCCTTAGCTCTTTAAAGGAAGCTATAATAAGTATTCCTTTAACCTAGGAAAAAGAGAAGTACTTTTAACTATAGTAGATAATACTACTAAAGAACTAGCTATAGGGCTAGGATAGTACTATACCCCCTTTAACCTAATAGACTAATAAAAATTATAGTATTATACTAAAATACTATAAAGAATTAAAGTCTAAATAAGCTAGCGCTTTAAAACCTAGCTAGGTATAATATAATAATACTATAAGAGGTTAGGGTTAATAGTTATACTTAGAAGCTAGTATATTTTAAGAGAGAAAGCTACTACTTAGTATATAAAGGGGGCTAAGTAATAACCTATATTTATAAAAGGTATAAAATTATAGTATAGATAGCCTAGATATATAAGGACTAGTATAAAGTAAAGTTCTTAAATTAGGGGATTATAGTCTATAATATTTACTTTAAGGGATACTATTTAAATTAAAGTATACTAATTTAGAAAATAAAGGTAGAGATACCTTAGCCTTAATTAGTCTTTATTAAAAACTAGAACTAATATTACTTAATTTAGGATAAGAAAGGCTATATAATATAGGGTAGTAAGGAGATACTAGAGATAGTATATAGATAGGCACTCTAGCTTATTACCCTATATAAAGAGCTAACCTAAGTTTAGTATAGATAATAGGATAGTATAATTAACCTTATATAGGCTATAATAAACCTAAAAGCTAAGTACTAGGGCTAAAAGGAGCTTATAAGGTTAGATTATATACTATAAGTAGTCTAGATCTAGGTAAGTAACGCTAAGGATAAACTAAGAAAGGAGAAAGAAAGGCTATTATAAAAGTAGCTAGATAAGGAAGTTACTAGTATAAAGGTAGTACTATAGTTCTAACCTAAGGCCCTCTAAGTATAGCCTTTATATATAAAAGAGAAAGTTAAAGTATATATAAGCTAGATTATTAACTAACTCTTAGAAATTATAAACTAAATAATATTAAGGTAAAAGTAAAGTAGTAAAAGATAATAAGAGAAATAGTAAATATAAGAGGTAAATAAAGCTAATAAAGTAATAAAGAAAGTAAAAAAGGAATACCTTAAGTAAAGGATACTAATATAATAAAAGGAACTAACTAAAGTAAAGTAAGCCTAAGACTAAGCTATAACTAAGGTAAAAAGAAGTAGCTAAAGAAGATACCTTAATAAGGCTATAAGTATAGCTAATAGGCTATAAAGGATAGAGAAGTAGGTAAAGGTTTATACTATAAAGGGCTTATAATAAAGGAAAATACTAAGACTCTAGACTAAAGATAATATAGTATTACTTATAGATACCTATAAGAAGAAGGCTATAGTTTTAGCTAATAGATTCTTCTTAAACCTACCCTATAACCTACTACTATATTAGCCTTTAGCTAGTATTAGAATAAAGGCTATAGTAAAGCTAGAGAAGCTTTAGGCTATTATTAAGGCCCTTAAGCCTTAAAAGGCACTAGGGAAAGATAGGGTTCTAAATAGCCTAATTAAGGTATATAGTAAACCCTTAGTAAAGGCTCTTATAAAGCTAATTAATATATTACTTAGCCTTAACTACTATTTAAAGCGGTTCTAGTCTATAGTTATATATATTCTTTTAAAACTAGGTAAGATAATAGAGTAGTAAAAGAAGATAAAGGTATAGCGCTTAATATCGCTCCTTAATATAGTTAGTAAAGTAATTAAAATAGTTATAATATACTACCTTATAACTATAGTAAAAATAAAAAGGATCCTTTTAAAGGGATAGATAGGTAATTATAAAAGGAGATTAATAAAAATAGTAATATAAATAGTAAAGGAAATTATAAGAATAGCCTAGAATTAGTATAAGATTACCTTACTATTATAACTTAACCTAAAAGAGGCTTATAACTAGGTAAACTATAAATAGCTAATATATATTATAGTAAAGCTAGGGGTTAATAATATACTAATATAATAGACTTAGAGCTTCTTTAAAGTAAGGATAGCCTAGCTTTAGTTTAAAGGAAAAGAGTTAAGGCTATTTAATATCTAGTCTAGTATACTATAAGGCTCCCTCTTATCCCTTATCCTATTCCTTCTTTATATTACCCCCCTATATTAAGACCTTAAAAATTAGCTTAGGCTTATAATTATAAGGTACTCTAATAATACTAATCTTTTAGCCTATAAAAGGACTATAAACTAGACCTAGTGTTACCTTAAGGCTATGTAAGAGATATATAAGGAATAGTTAAAAAGGGTTAGCTTATATTTTAAACTAGGGAAAAGTAAACTTATTTACTTTATAAAGACCTATATAGTAAATACTATAGCTATTTACCTTAGCCTTAATATAATTACCTTTATTACTTTAGCTTACTTTTTAAAAGTCTATTTAAATAAAAAGCTAGCTTAGTTTAAATATATATAGGTTATAAAGGTAAAAGTAAGCTAGCTTTAATATATACTTTCCTTACTTATAGCCTTAGTATAAGGCTATAAGATATATTAGGCTAAGGAGATATATACTAAGGTTATTTATATTACCTTAGTATATAGAGTAACTACTTATTATATAATTATAAAAAAGGATAATTACTTAAGAGAAGTAGTTATAATATTTAGCTAGAAATAAATATACTACCTTTAGGTTATTACTAAGGTATATTAAGTAACCTTAGCTTAAAGTATTAAAGTTAAAGTAATAATCCCTTCCCTAAACCTTTATCTTAACTATTAAATAGTATACTTTAAAAGCTAACTTAAGGATAAGCTAATAGTAAGGTAAATTTAAAAGGAGTATATAAGGGTAGTATAAATACTATTAAAAAGAAAAGGACTATACTATATACTAAGATAGGATTAAAAATAAGCTATAAAAGTATAAAACTTAAAAAATATTAAAGAAATAAGAGTTATAATTAATAATTAGTAGTATAGATAAGAAAGTAAAAGAGAGATAGTATATATAGACTAAAGATAATATAAATATAAGGCTACTAATATTTAAAGATTATATACTATTATAACTAAGGCCTTAAAGGTCTACGCTAACCTTAGAAAGTATAAGAGCTTTATACTAATCTAATTATATATTAGTAAGATAAGGCTATAGGCCTTTCTTTTCTTTTAAAAAGTCCTTAATATTAATAGCTTAAGATATTAATATAATACTAAACTAAAGACACTAAGGTACCTTCTTATTATATACCTTAATACTAAAAAGGTAAGGGGTAGACTAAGTATATAGCTAATTATAAATAAAAAGGTATTACTAATACTAAATAGCCCTTATACTAAGGCTAAGCTAGTAAGGTAGTTCTTATAATTATACTAGGTTAAGTACTATATAGTAGTATAAAGACTAGCCTAAGAGTAAGACTATTATAAAGATAGTATAGATTAGGTATAATAGAAAGAACCTTAAATTATAAACTACTAAAAGAGATAAAATTTAAGTAAGCCTAAAGGCCTATATTAGCCTATACTAGTCCTATACTAGCTCTACTATATATACTTTATAAATACCTTTTAGTACTCTTAGGCTTTTAATTATAAAACTTTAAAGAAATAAGCTTTATAATATCCTTATTAACCTTACTTTTATTAAAAAGGCTAATAATATCCCTTCTAGTAATATAATATATAGCTATAATAGCCCTAAGGCTTAAAAGTATAAGGGCTATCTAGCCTTTATTACTCCTTTTACTTTTCTTTCTTTTTTTTTTCTCTTTTAGTTATAAAGTAAAGGTAAGAGTTTTAAAGGAAAGGGGAAAGGTATACCTTATACTAATATTAGTACCTTTAAAACTAAACTAGGCTTACTTTATAGCTAATTTACCCTTTTAAGGTAAAGTTACTATATACTTATATAAAACCTATATACTCTTAAGTAAAGTATTACTTATATTATAAAGGTTAAGGAAAAGCTTATTAATTTATATAAAAAAGTAGATTTACTCTTAGGTCTTAGTTAGGTCTATAGTAAATATAAAGGCACTAAGGGTACTAGCTATAGTAAAAAGCTTAAGGTACTATATAGTATTAGTAATATTATCTTAGTTAAAGGGCTATTAACTTAAGTTAGTAAGGCCTTAGGAATATATTAGGCCTAAGGTAAATATAAACCTTTAGGCTACCCTTAGTAATATTAATTAAAGCAGCTTAAAAAGTAAAAGCCTTAACCTTAGTATTATAAAATATTACCTATACTAAACACTAGGTTAGAAATAGGGGTAATATAATAGACCTAGAATAAGGGCGCTTACTATATAGTATAAAGTAGTACTACCTTTAATAGCTATATAGACCTTATAAATCTTCCTATAGCTAAATTAATTAGTATAAAAGAAGCTAGGCTAGTAATAAATATAAGTTATATAAAGAGTATAGAGAGGATTATAAAGATAATCTTATAATAGATTAATAATAGGGCTAGTATAAAGAAAATAAGTATAAGAGAAGGAAGGAAAGAGAAAAAAAGAATAAACTAAGTTAGTTAAAGGAGGTAAGGTAAGAGCTATAATAAAGGTAAAGGTAGTAATAAAGGTAAAAAGGCTTAGATAATAGTATAGTAATAGGTTAAGGGAAAGGGTAAGAGAGGGTATAGTAGTAAAGGAAGGTAATAGTAATAAAAGATAAAGGAGGAAAGAAAAAGATAAAGAGTAAGGGTAAAGAAGGGATTAATATAAAGCCTAGGGCTATATAACTATATAAAGAGTATAAAGGTAAAGGAAAAGTAAAAAAAAAATAAATAAAAAGGGCCTAAGGTATAGTGCTTAAAAGGGCGCCTATATAAGGCTATTCTAACCTTATAAGGAGAAATAAAAGGGAAGGAAAGGATAAAAAGAAGGATAAAGAGATATAAAAAGGGCTAAAAAAGGGCTAGCCTTAAGGTAAAAAAGTTAGTATATTACCTAAGTTAGTTAAAGATAACTAAATAAAAACTATACTTTAGGTAGTATATTACTAATAATAATACTAATTATATAAAATAGGCTTATAAGAATAGGACTAAAGTAGGCCTATATAGCTAAGTATATAGTAATAATAAGAGTAGTATCCTATACCTTAGAATTAAGAGAGTCTAGTAGCCTTATAGATAAGACTAGATAAATAAAAGAAAAGACTAGACCTAGAGTATAAATAAGGTAGAGGGGGTTTTTAGCCTAAGGTAGGTTTCCCCCTCTAATAATAGAGATAAGGCACTAGGCTATGATTAGTAGTAACTAAGGTAATAGAAATAAATAAATAAATAAATAAAATATATTTAATTAATAATAAATATAAGTTATATAAAAAAGGGAAGGTAAAGTAAAAGCTATAATAAAGGTAGAGGTAGTTTTAAAGGTAGTATAGCCTAGATAATAGTATAGTAATAGGTTAAGGGAAAGGGTAAGTAAAAGTATAGTAATAAAGGAAAGTAATAGTAATAAAAGGTAAAGAAAGAAAAAAGGAAATCAAAGGTAAGGGTAAAGGAGGGATAAATATAAAGCCTAAGGCTATATAATTATATAAAAAGTATAAAAGTAAAGGGAAAGTAAAAGAAAGGTAAATAATAAAGGCTTAGGGTATAGTTATTAGTAAAAACTAGTAAAAGTAAAGGGTTATAGTATTTATAATCTAAAAAGGTATATACTCTTATATCTATTATATTTAACTATAATATAGTAAATAGTAAAAGAAATAGTTAATTTTATATACTTAGATATATCTTAGATATTTATATCTCTTTTAGCCTAGCTAAGAAAGTTATAAGAGTTAATATAGATTATTAATATTATATTTATTATTATATATATTATTATTATTTCCATTACCCTAGTTACTACTAATCACAGCCTAGTGCCTCGTCTCTATTATTAAAGGGGGAAACCCGCCTTAGGCTAAAAACCCCCCCTACCCTGTTTACACTCTAGGTCTAGTCTTTTCTTTTATTTATCTAGTTTTATCTGCAAGGCCGCTAGACTCCCCTAATTCCAGGGTATAGGACATTACTCCTATTATTACTATATACCTAGCTACACAGGCCTACTCTAGTCCTGTTCTTATAGGCCTATCTTATATAGCTAGTATTATTATTAGTAATACACTACCTAAGGTATAGTCCTTATCTAGTTATCTTTAACTAACTTAGGTAGTATACTAACTTTTCTACCCTAAGGCTAGCCCTCTCCTAGCCCCTTTTATATCCCTCTATCCTTCCCTTTATCCTTTCCTTCCCCTTTATTCCTCCTTATAAGGTTAGAATAGCCTTATATAGGTACCCTTTTAGGCACTATGCCTTAGGCCCCCTTTATTTACCTTCCTCTTACTTTTCCTTTACTTCCACACTCTCTATATAATTATATAGCCCTAGGCCCTATATTAATCCCTCCTCTACCCTTACCCCTTATCTTCTTCTTTCCTCCTTTATCCTTTATTACCGCTATCTTCCTTTACTACTACGCCCCCTCTTACCCCTTTCCCTAACCTATTACTATACTATTATCTAAGCCTTTCTACCTTTATTACTACCTCTACTCTTATTATAACTCCTACCCTACCTCCCTTAACTAACCTAGTTTATTCCTTTCTCCTCCTTCCTTCCTCCCCTTATACCTATCTTCTCTATACTAGCCCTATTACTAATCTACTATAAGATTATCTCTGCAATCTCCCTTATACTCCCTATATAACTTATATTTACTACTAGCCTAGCTTCTTCTATACTAATTAATCTAGCTATAAGAAGATTTATAAGGCCTATATAGCTATTAAAGGTAGTACTACTTTATACTATATAATAAGTACCCCTATCCTAAGTCTACTATATTACCCTTATTTCTAACCTAGTATTTAGTATAGGTAATATCCTATAACGCTAAGGTTAAGGCTTCTACTCTTTAAGCCGCCTTAATTAATATTACTAAGGGTAGCCTAAAGGTCTATATCCGCCCTAGGCCTAATATATTCCTAGGGCCTTACTAACTTAAGTTAATAGCCCTTTAACTAAGATAATATTACTAATACTATATAGTGCCTTAAGCCTTTTACTATAGCTAGCACCCCTAGCGCCCTTATATTTACTATAGACCTAACTAAGACCTAGGAGCAGATCTGCCTTTCTATATAGACTAATAAGCTCCTTCTTAACCTTTGTAATATAAGTAACGCCCTACTTAAGAGTATACAGGTCCTATATAAGCGCGCGGCGACTCCGCCTTAGGAGGGCGAGTTAGCTATAAAGCGGGCCTAGTTTGGTTTTAAGGGTACTAATGCTAGTGTAGGGCGCGCCCCTCCCCTTTCCCCTAAGACTCCTACTCCCGCCCCGCGACCAGAGGGGGAGAGGGAGAGGAAGAATTATTATATATATTATTATACCTTATTTAAGACTACTATATTAAAAGTTATAAGCCTATTAAGATAACCCTTTAGGAAATACCTATAACTTTTTTAACTTTATTACTATTATCCTAATCTTATAAATAAAGCTATTATTATCTTTTTTTATTAAGTGATAAGAATGTTCTATTAAAAATAATAAATAAATACTTACTTATATAAAAGGCTAAAAATATCTTAAAGCTAGATTTCTTTTTTTAAGATAGAAAGGTATAACTAATAATAAAAAGTAATATTAAAAGCCTTTATTTATACTAAAGAAGGTAAATTAAAAATATAACTACTTTTATAATCTCTTAAGATTACTTTAAAGATATTCCTAGTATTATTGGTTTATTATAAAAAAAGATCTTTTTTATTAAGAAAAATATACTAATAATAATTATTATTCTAATTAATTAATATACTAATAATTATATACCTTATTTAGCTATTGATTAACCTTTATTTTATCTTTTTATTTTACTTAACTTATTAAATTCTAGGTTAATTAAAAATCTAAGTTATTATAGTCAGAAAAAGATAGTCTATATAACCTCTATTAATTAGATTATATTTAGGGTTAGTATTATTATAGTTTAAGGGAATAGAGATATAAAAAACAGATATACTAACTAATATAATAATCTAAAATATAAAATAACTTTAGATTTAGTTTTACTAAGCTTAATTTACTTACCTTTAATAGTATATACTTATAGTAAATATAATATAAGAGTAGGAGTAGACTAAATAAAAGTTAATAAAGGGGATTATAGGCTTACCTTAAGCTAATATAAAGAAAGTATAGTCTTAAGCTTTTTAAATCTAAGGCTATAATATAAATATAAGTTAAAGGTAGTTAAAAAGAGATTTTAGTTAAAAAGATAAAAGTAAGTATATATAAGACTTTAAGAACTAATTCTAAGGGCTATTATTAAAGCTTAAGTAATAGTTAAAAATTTACTATATAAAGAAAAGAAAAAGTAAGGCTATATTATAACTAAGGTAAGAATAATAATAACTACTATTATAATAATAAAGATAGAACTTTATAAGATAGTATAAAAAGTAATTAAAAATATAAGTATAAAAAAGATATATATAATAATAATAACTATTATAATATTAGTAATATAAGCCTTAGCTAAAGAAAGGGTAAAGCTAGTCTCTTTAAGGCTTAAAAGAGAGGTTATAATAAAAAGTAGTATTATCTTTATAAACTACTAAAAAAGGTTCTTAGTAAAGATTATTAGTATAGTTAATTAAGCTATTAGCTTACTAAGTAATATAGTAATAGCTTAGTACCTTTAAAGTAATAATATAGTAGTTATATTTAAAAGGATTATAAGAAAATATATTATTAATATATAAATAAAGGCTATATTTAGCCTAAATATAGAATAGGTTTAGTAAACTTACTAAGTTATTATTAAAAGTATTAGTATTTAGAATATTAAAAAAGCTAATAATAAAGAATTACTTAAAAAAATATATAAAAAGAATAATAAGATAGTCCTTAAGGTAATTATAAGGTAGCCTTAGGGTATTATAGCTTTAAGGATAATTATAATCCTAAGGATTATAATTATAGTAAAGGTAAATTAGCTTTACTAGGATAGTCTTTATCTTAGGTTATAACTCTATATAGTAAAAATATATATAAAAAAGGTTTACTTATAGTAATACTTTTAATACTTTAAAATAAAATATATTATAAAGTATTATACTAATAGGTACCTTTATAGCTAATATAAAGCTAAAGTATATAAAAGTAGTAAAAAGTAATACCCTATAAAGATAAAAGGAATATATATAAGATATTACCTTTACTAAAGGCTATACTTAGCCTAATCTTAGGACTACCCTAAGACCTAGGTATACTAAAATAAAGCTAAGAAGTACTACCTATATAAACCCTAAACTATTATAAAAATACTAAAAAAGATACTATATTAGATTAACTACTATACTAAGTACTAGCTAAAAGGGGTCTAAGGACCTAAAGGAATTAAAAGATAACTAGTAGGCTAACTATAAAAAGATAGTCTAGGAATAGTATAGCCCTGCCTATCTAATAGTTAGTATATTTAGGCTATTCTAAATATACTAATTACTTTTTTTTAGCTTTTTTAAGAAAGTTATAATAAGTATTCCTTTAACCTAGGAAAAAGAGAAATACCCTTAACTATAGTAGATAATACTATTAAAGAACTAGCTATAAGGCTAGGATAGTACTATACCCTCCTTAACCTAATAGATTAATAGAAATTATAATACTATACTAGAATACTATAAAGAATTAAGGTTTAAATAAACTAGCGCTTTAAGACTTAGCTAGGTATAATATAATAGTATTATAAAAGGTTAGGGTTAATAGTTATACTAAAAAGCTAGTATACCTTAGAAAGAAAAGCTACTACTTAGTATATAAAAGGGGCTAAGTAGTAACCTATATTTATAAAAGGTATAAAGCTATAGTATAAATAGCCTAAGTATATAAGGATTAGTATAAAGTAAAGTTCTTAAATTAAAGGATTATAGTTTATAATATTTACTTTAAAGAGTATTATTTAAATTAAAGTATACTAATTTAAAAAATAAAAGTAAAAATACCTTAATCTTAATTAGTCTTTATTAAAGACTAAAACTAATATTATCTAATTTAAGATAAAAAAGGCTATATAATATAAGGTAATAAAAAGATATTAGAGATAGTATATAGATAGGTACTTTAGCTTATTACCTTATATAAAGAGCTAACCTAAGTCTAGTATAAATAATAGGATAGTATAATTAACCTTATATAGGCTATAATAGACCTAGAAGCTATATATTAGGGCTAAGAGGAGCTTATAAGGTTAGATTATATACTATAAGTAGTTTAGATTTAGATAAATAATACTAAGGATAGACTAAAAAAGAAAAAGGAAAGGCTATAATAAAGGTAGCTAGATAAAAAAGCTACTAATATAAAGGCTATATTATAGTTCTAACCTAAGGCCCTCTAAGTATAGCCTTTATATATAAAAAAGGAAGTTAAAGTATATATAAGTTAGATTATTAACTAACTCTTAGAAATTATAAACTAAATAGTATTAAAGTAAAAGTAAAGTAATAAAGGATAATAAAAGGAATAGTAAATATAAAAGGTAAATAAAGCTAATAAAGTAATAAAAAAAGCAAAAAGGGAATACCTTAGGTAAAGGATATTAGTATAATAAAAAAAACTAATTAAAGTAAAGTAAACTTAAGACTAAGCTATAACTAAGATAAGAAAAAGTAGTTAAAAAAGATACCTTAATAAGGCTATAAGTATAGCTAATAGGTTATAAAGAATAAAAAAGTAAGTAAAGGTTTATACTATAAAAGGCCTATAATAAAGAAAAATACTAAGACTTTAAACTAAAGATAATATAGTATTACTTATAGATACTTATAAGAAAAAGGCTATAGTCTTAGCTAATAGATTCTTTTTAAACCTATCTTATAACCTACTATTATATTAGCCTTTAGCTAGTATTAAAATAAGGGTTATAATAAAGGTAAAAGAGCTTTAGGCTATTATTAAGGCCCTTAAGCCTTAAAAGGTACTAAAGGAAGATAAGGTTTTAAATAGTCTAATTAAGATATATAGTAAACCCTTAGTAAAAGCTTTTATAAAGCTAACTAATATATTACTTAGCCTTAGCTATTACTTAAAGTAGTTTTAGTTTATAGTTATATATATTCTTTTAAAACTAAGTAAAATAATAAAGTAATAAAAGAAAGTAAAGGTATAGTACTTAATATTACTTTTTAATATAATTAGTAAAGTAATTAAGATAGTTATAATATATTACCTTATAATTATAGTAAAAATAAAAAGAATTTTTTTAAAAAGATAAATAGGTAATTATAAAAGGAGATTAATAAAAATAGTAATATAAATAGTAAAGGAAATTATAAGAATAGCCTAAGACTAATATAAGGTTACCTTATTACTATAACTTAATTTAAAAAAAGCTTATAATTAAGTAAACTATAAATAGCTAATATATATTATAGTAAAGCTAAGGGTTAATAATATACTAATATAATAAACCTAAAGCTTCTTTAAAGTAAAAATAGCCTAGCTTTAGTTTAAAAAAAAAAGTTAAGGCTATTTAATATTTAGTCTAGTATACTATAAGGCTCCCCCTTATCCTTTATTCTATTCCTTTTTTATATTACCTTTTTATATTAAGACTTTAAAAATTAGCTTAGGCTTATAATTATAAAGTACTTTAATAATATTAATCTCTTAGCTTATAAAAGGACTTTAGACTAAACCTAGTATTACCTTAAGGCTATTTAAGAGATATATAAGGAATAGTTAGAAAGGGTTAGCTTATATTTTAAACTAAGAAAAAGTAAACTTATTTACTTTATAAAGACTTATATAGTAAATACTATAGCTATTTACCTTAGCCTTAATATAATTACCTTTATTACTTTAGCTTACTTTTTAAAAGTTTACTTAAATAAAAACTAGCTTAGTTTTAATATATATAAGTTATAAAGGTAAAAGTAAGCTAGCTTTAATATATACTTTTCTTACTTATAGCCTTAGTATAAGGCTATAGGATATATTAGGCTAAGGAGATATATACTAAGGGTATTTATAGTACTTTAATATATAAGGTAAGTATTTATTATATAGTTATAAAAAAGGATAATTATTTTTAAAGAGTAGTTATAATATTTAGCTAGAAATAAATATATTACCTTTAGGTTATTATTAAAGTATATTAAGTAACCTTAGTTTAAAGTATTAAGATTAAAGTTATAATTCTCTCTTTAAACCTTTATCTTAACTATTAAGTAATATACTTTAAAAGCTAACTTAAAGATAAGCTAATAGTAAAATAAATCTAAAAGGAGTATATAAAGGTAATATAAGTACTATTAAAAAGAAAAAGATTATATTATATACTAAGATAAGACTAAGAATAAGCTATAAAAGTATAGAACTTAAAAAATACTAAAGAAATAAGAGTTATAATTAATAACTAATAGTATAAATAAAAAAGTAAAAGAGAGATAGTATATATAAATTAAGAATAATATAAATATAAAAGTATTAATATTTAAAGATTATATATTATTATAACTAAAGCCTTAAAGGTTTATACTAATCTCTAAAAGTATAAAAGCTTTATACTAATCTAGCTATATATTAGTAAGATTAGGCTATAGGCCTTTTTTTTTTTTAAAAAAAGTCTTTAATATTAATAGCCTAAGATACTAATATAATATTAAACTAAAAATATTAAAGTACTTTCTTATTATATACTTTAATACTAAAAAGGTAAGGGGTAGACTAAATATATAGCTAACTATAAATAAAAAGGTATTACTAATATTAAATAGCCTTTATACTAAGGCTAAGCTAGTAAGGTAGTTCTTATAATTATATTAAGTTAAGTACTATATAATAGTATAAAAACTAACCTAAGAGTAAGACTATTATAAAGATAATATAGATTAAGTATAATAAAAAGGATTTTAAATTATAAACTACTAAAGAAAATTAAGTTTAAGTAAGCTTAATAGCCTATATTAGCCTATATTAGCCTTATACTAGCTTTATTATATATACTTAATAAATATTTTCTAATACTTTAAGCTTTTAGTTATAAAACTTTAAGAAAATAAGCTTTATATTATCTTTATTAACCTTACCCTTACTAAAAGGGTTAATAATATCCCTTTTAGTAGTATAATATATAGCTATAATAGCCCTAAGGCTTAGAAGTATAAAGGCTATTTAACCTTTACTTTTTTTACTTTTCTTTCTTTTTTTTCTTTTTTAGTTATAAAATAAAAGTAAGAGTTTTAAAAGAAAAAAAAAGGGTATACTTTATACTAATATTAATACCTTTAAAACTAAACTAAGCTTACTTTATAGCTAACTTACTTTTATAAAGTAAAGTTATTATATATTTATATAAAACTTATATACTTTTAAGTAAAGTATTATTTATATTATAAAGGTTAAGGAAAAGCTTATTAATTTATATAAATAAGTAAATTTACTTTTAAGTTTTAGTTAGGTTTATAATAAATATAAAGGTATTAAAGGTATTAATTATAATAAAAGGCTTAAAGTATTATATAATATTAGTAATATTATTTTAGTTAAAAGGCTATTAACTTAAATTAGTAAGGCCTTAGGAATATATTAAGCCTAAGATAAATATAAACCTTTAGGCTACCTTTAGTAATATTAATTAAAATAACTTAAAAAGTAAAAACCTTAATCTTAATATTATAAGATATTACTTATATTAAATACTAGGTTAGAAATAAAGATAATATAATAAACCTAAGATAAAGGTACTTACTATATAGTATAAAATAGTATTACTTTTATTAACTATATAGGCCTTATAAATCTTCTTATAATTAAATTAATTAATATAAAAAAAACTAGATTAATAGTAAATATAAGTTATATAAAGAGTATAAGAGGGATTATAAAGATAATCTTATAATAGATTAGTAATAAGGCTAGTATAAAGAAAAAGGGTATAAAAAAAGAAAAAAAGAAAAAGAAAGAAATAAACTAAGTTAATTAAAAAAAAATAAGGTAAAAGTTATAATAAAAGTAAAGATAATAATAAGGGTAAAAAGGCCTAAATAATAGTATAATAATAGGTTAAGGGAAAAAGTAAAAGAGGGTATAATAGTAAAGAAAGGTAATAGTAATAAAAGATAAAGAAAAAAAGAAAAAGATAAAAGGTAAGGGTAAAGAAGGGATTAATATAAGGCCTAGGGCTATATAACTATATAAAGAGTATAAAAGTAAAGGAAAAGTAAGAGAAAGGTAAATAATAAAGGCTTAGGGTATAGCGCTTAGAAGGGTACTTATATAAAGCTATTCTAACCTTATAAGGAGAAATAAAAAGAAAAAGGATAAAAGAAAGGATAAAGGAATATAAAAAGGGCTAAAAAAAGGCTAGCCTTAGGGTAAAAAAGTTAATATATTATCTAAGTTAGTTAAAAATAACTAAATAAAGACTATACTTTAAATAGTATATTACTAATAATAATACTAACTATATAAGATAGGCCTATAGAAATAGGACTAGAGTAGGCCTATATAGCTAGGTATATAGTAATAATAAAAATAGTATTTTATACCCTAGAATTAAAGGAGTTTAGTAGCCTTATAGATAAGACTAGATAAATAAAAGAAAAGACTAGACCTAAAGTATAAATAAGGTAGGGGGGGTTTTTAACCTATAGTAGGTTTCCCCCTTTAATAATAGAGATAAGGTACTAGGCTGTGATTTATAGTAACTAGGGTAATAGAAATAAATAAAGAAAGCTTTCTTTATACCTAATACTTTTACTAAAAGGCTAAATAGCTTACCTTATATAAAATATTAGTAATAGTTCCTAATAGTCTAAGAATTAGAAATATACTAATATTACTATAAAATACTAAGTATAATTATCTTAAAGGCTAGCTAGAACTAAGATTTTATAAAACTAGTACTTTAAGTAGTACTTATTAAGAAGTTTACTAAGCCTAAATAGCTATCTATATATATATAAATCTAGGTATATAGTATAAGCAGGCTAAGTAATAAATATAGTATTTATATTTAATTTAATATAACTAGGTTTATAATTAATAATAATTAGCTACTTTTTTTTACTAATATCTTAGTTAATTAAAATAAATTAGTAAAGCTAGCTAGTATTAGGTAATCCTATATTAATAACTAGGCAAAGTTTATAATATATATTATAAACCCTCTTATACTATTAAAGTTTATATTAAAGTATAGGTAATAAAAAGGCTTTAAGTAAGACTCCTTTTTAGCTAAGAATTTAATATACTTTATAAAGTAGATATTCTTAATTTCTAAAATATTATATTAATAGCTACTAAGTATAAAATCTAGATCCTTATTAGTATTATAAACTAAGGATATTAGATTTAGTAGGCTTTAAGGAGTATAGTTAGTATCTAGTTAGACCTATAGGTATTAGTTAATATAGTGATTAAGGATTATAAACTCCTAGAATAGTAAGATATATTATTTATACTAAAGTATAATAATCTTATTACTAGTATATACTATAAAACCTTAATAATCCTAGCTATTAATATAAGGTTAATACCTATTACTATTATAAAAGGATAATATATTAATACTTTTACTAATATAAATAACTTAATAAAATAGAATATAATTAACCTTTCCCTTAGTTTAGATATGAATATAGTAGACTAGATAGACCTAAGCCTACTTATTATAATAACTAAGAAAGAACTATTTATTGAAATTACTCTAGCTATGGCTTATGGCCAGTCCTAGTACATCTACTATATATCTCTATAGTGGAACCTTTTTAGGAGAAAACTACTATATATATTGCTCCGCTCTATTACTAGGCTAGGTTTATATTAGCCCCTAGCTCTAGCGTTATCTTCTATTGTTTGTTAAGTAGCTTCCTATAAGGCCTACCTACTTAGCCTAGTTCTAGGGGATTAGCTAGTTATACTATTATCCTCCGCTATTACTATATTCTCTAAGGATAACCTATTCCTAGGTTACCCCTTTTATATAATTACTATAACTATTCTTAGCCTTAAGGCTAGGTTATAGTCCTATCTAATTATAGTTAATTAACTAGCCCCTTATCTTTATAGTAGTCTTTAGGTTAGCGCTAATATATTACTAGCTTACTTATTAACTTAACTACTAGGCTTTATTATCTAGGGTTAACTTTACTAAGTATAGCTAAGACTATATATAGTCTTATAACTTATAGTTAATTAAGGCTAGTAAAGGTTACCTTTTCTACTTTAAAAGTAGTGCCTATAAAGGTACTAGGCTAAGGCTAAACTATAGGGTAGGCGCTGTTATTATTATTATAGGCGTCTAGGCTAGTGTAAATTATTATAGCTAATATAGATACTCCTCCCTTACTATATCCTACGCCTTCTATATAATAGGGTAGGCCTAGGACTAGGCTAGGTATACACCTTTATATAGGTAATATCTTATCTTAATCCCTTACTTTATAATAGTTAGGTACTTATCTTCTCTACTATCTAGGTAGGCGCTAGCTCTATACTAGCTATATACCACTTTCGCTATATAGTATTTAATAATATATCTTATCTTATAGTACCTATAGTATTATTAGGGCTAGATAGGCTTATAATAAGGCTTAATAGTATAAACCTATAAGTTAAGGACTAGGCCTTATTTATATAGTTAATCTATATCTCTAATACTTTTAATACTAAGGATAAGGGTTATTTACTTAGTGTCCTTATACTAAAGCTAGCCTATAGCTGCCTAGATAGGGAGGATATTGTTTTTCTTAATAACTTCCTTAATAATTGCTTTTTCTTCCTTACTAATAATATCTTAGATATTAACGCCCTTAGCGATAATCTGTTAGGCCCTCTAGTATAGAGCTACACTAGGTCTAAAGGCGGCCTTAATCTATCCCTCCTCTGCTAGTAGCTTCTTAGCTTCTGTATTTTCCTTTAACGTGATGATAGTGTCCCCGCTATATTAATAATATTATTATCTTTTTAAATACTTAAAAGAAGTACCTTTAATACCTAGAGATTATTTTTTAGGCCTTTACTAAAAGAAATATTACCTTTTCCCTAGTAAAATTATTCCTTATATACCTATCTATTAAGTTACTTAAGTAGTTAGTAAATAATATTAGTTTAATAAATATAAAAGAAGAGTTGTGCTATTTAGACAGTAGTATTTTGCTATTTAGATAGTTATAGCCTGTGCGCCTATACGCATATACCTATACATCTAATCAGCCCCTACCTACCTAGCTTAGTTACTACTTATCCTAGGCCGCTATACCTAAATATAATGCTAAAAAAAATAATAGGCTTAGTAAATAAGGGGGCTTAATAAAGCTATTATAGACTTATATTATAACTTATAATTAATTTACCTTATTTGCTTAGCTTATATACTTATATATATATAAAATAACCCTTTATTTTATATCTACACTAAAGCCCTCTTTTATATCTTTTAAACCTTTATAATACCTACTACTACTACTACTACTAATAATAATAATAAAGGTATCTAATAATAATACCCTTACCTTAATAATAGCGTTAGGGTTATAGTAAGCTGCTTAGATTCCCCTATTACTAGCTTAAGCCTAGCCTTTTAGCTTATTTAAAGACCTCTTTAACTTTTTATAAAAATTCTATTATAAGAATAAGGCTACCCTTTAAGTTAAGAATAGCACTATAATAAAGCTCGCTAATAATATAAGGAGGCTCTTTTATTATATACTTATATATAATAGAGTTAGTAGTAAGCCCTTTTTAAGTATAAGGCTTTAGAATTTATTAATCTAATATATTAGGTATTTTATAAGGGTATTAGTATTATTAATAAAGTATAATAAATAGTAATAGTTATACTATATTAAAGAGTATTAATAAACCTACCCCCTATCCTTTAATTTATTAGCTTATATTATATATTACTATTATACTAAGCTATAGTATTAGCTAAAGAAAAGTATAGCTAAGTATTATACCTTACCTGCCTATAAGATAGGTAAAATTCTTTATAACTAAAACCTTAGTAAGCCTTCCTTTTTTATATAAAAAGATATCTATAATAACTACTAAAAGCTTTATATTAAAGGCCTTAATAGCCTCTCTATAACCTAGGCTTAGATTAAGGAGCTTTAAGATACTAAACTTTATTATTTTATTAAGCTTAATATTAATAATAAAGTCTAAGGTATTATATAAACCTACTTATAGTTTAAAGAGATATAGTAATACTTTTTTAATATTATTAGCCTTAATAATATATATAAGATAAACTAATTTAAGATATATCTCTTTAAGGCTATTAGTATTATAGATTAAAAGTTAGTTACTAACTTTACCTTTAGCTTTATTAATATAGAAAAGAAAGATAGGTTTAAATAGCTACTATAATAGCTAAAGACTATCTACTAGTAACTCTATATCCTTTTACTAATAATAATTATTATAAATCAGGAAATAGCGTTAAGAAAAATATATTACTAATAGTCTTCCTATTATTATAATAGTAGCTTTATATATATTATATTAACGCTAATATTTAGGCTAAAATCTAATTATAATAGAATAGTAATTATAGTAATTATAATAAGGCTGCTATTAATAATACTATTACTAATAAAGTTAATAAAGCTAATACCTACGCTAAGTAGGATCTTACTAATAACCTTAGCCTTACTATACTACTAGCTATTAAGAAAGATAGCTATAATAGTATATACTACGCCTAGTAATATATTATATACGCTAAAGATAAAGATAACTTCTTTTAAGCTTAGAATATAATAAAAGATATATATAGCTTATATTAAAATAACCTCCTTATATATATCTTATTAGAATATATACTATAGTATAGATAATAGGCTTATTACTATATTAAGCGCTATTATAACTTTAGTTAGTATATTAATAGCCTTATAGAAATAGCTTATAAAGATATTAAGTCCTTTATCTTTAATATAAGTAATCTTCTTTATCTTTATAATATAATTATATAAATACTTATAAAGAAGGAGTGTAATTATAACTAGGTTGCTGCTAAGATAGATATATATTAGTATTAGCGCTTTATTTAGTAGGCCTAGCTTAGTAATATTATAATAACTATTAGCTATATAATAATTAATCTCCTAGCCTAATAATATTATATTACTAAAGTAGCTATTCTATCTAGGATAAGGCTATTACTAGATCTACTAAGGCTATATATACGCTCTTTCTTATAGTAATTTACCCTCCCTTATAGCTATATTATTTATAGCTAGATTATATATAGTAAGACCTTTAATAAGGAAGAGATATATCCTTATTAATAGCTTATTTAGCTATTAGTAAGTTATATAAATAAAATATATAGCCTTTTAATTAATAGGCTAGTAAGACTAAAAAAAGCCTCTTTTATATTTTTAGAATCTTAATATTATAAAAAGTATCTATAGCTACCTTTATTTTCTAAATAATACTAAGCTAATGATACTATTATCTTTAAAGGTAGGTAATAGTAATATATAGTAATCTTAGTAATAACTAAATCTAAGCCTTTAGTATAATATATTATAAGCTAAGTTAAAAGAGATCGCAAGCTTATAGCTAGCTAGGCGCTAGTATAGGCGCCTGCCTAGATTATTATAGACTAGCTTATAATCTTATATAAGCTTATAAGTAATAAAAGGGCGCGCTTAAGGAAGATAGGCTGCTATAACCCTGTTATATAGAGCTATAGTAGTAGCGTTAATATAGGTATAAGAGGAAAAAGAAAACATTATCTTAGCTATATAGCCAGGCCTTAACCTAAGGGTAGGCCTAGATAAATAAATAGCCTAATATTATATATATACTTTAATTAAAATACTAGAAATATATTATTTAAATAAATTAGCTTTAGATAGTAGGTTATAGCCTAGGATTATATAGTTAGATATAGTTAGCTTAATTAATAGTTATAGATATTAGTATTATATATTATATTTAGGTAGTGCTGCGTGGTAATAATAACTAAGGCAGGGGCGAGCTATAGGTATAGGCTATAACTATATAAATAGCAATACTACTATCTAAATAGCATAACTCTAAAAGAATATACTAATCTATTATAATAAATAAAATTCCTTAAGATTTTATAATACCTAGAGAAATAGATTAGTATAGTAGGATAGCTATAATATCTAATTCTATATTTTACTATATAAATAGCGCCCTTATAGAGCTATAAAATATAGCTACTAAGCTAAGTAAAGGATAATAATAATTAGTTCTATAAAGAAAAGTAAATAGCTTTTACTAAGTATACTAATTTCTTACTAATAAAAAAGAAGATAAAAGTATTTTATAGTATTACCTAGGTACTTATTAACTTTAGGATATATTATTACTTTAACTTTAAAAAAAAGCTATTTATTTAGGTTAATATATTATATAGGTTTAGGATAAATATAATAGTATTTTAGCTTTTAAATATATTTAATTAAAACCTTAAAAAGCTAATTTTTATAACTATTATAAAACTTATTATATTTCTAAGTAAAAGCTTTAAAAGTAAAAAGCCTTAGTATTAGCTAATAAAGTTAAAGATTACTAGGCTAGTGTAAGTAGTTATAAAGATAAGGCTACTTATTTAGTTAACTATAGCTAGTTTAACTATTATTTTTACTAACTATATAGTAATATATAATATTACTTATTAAATTATATTATTTAATTATATAATAACTAATAATTACCTTATCCTAGCTTTTTAGTTTCTTAGTTAGTTTAATATATAGTTTATTTATTTATTTCTATTACCCTAGTTACTACTAATCACAGCCTAATACCTTATCTCTATTATTAAAGAGGGAAACCTACCTTAGACTAAAAACCCCCCCTACCTTATTTACACTCTAGGTCTAGTCTTTTCTTTTATTTATCTAGTCTTATCTATAAGGCTACTAGACTTCTCTAATTCTAAGGTATAGGATACTACTCTTATTATTACTATATACCTAGCTATATAAGCCTACTCTAGTCCTATTCCTATAAGCCTATCCTATATAGTTAGTATTATTATTAGTAATATACTATTTAAGGTATAGTTCTTATTTACTTATTTTTAACTAACTTAAGTAATATATTAACTTTTTTACCCTAAGGCTAGCCCTTTTTTAGCCCTCTTTATATCCCTTTATCCTTCCTTTTATTCTTTCCTTTCCTTTTATTCCTCTTTATAAGGTTAGAATAGCCTTATATAAGTACTTTCTTAGGCACTATACCCTAAGCCTTTTTTATTTACCTTTCTCTTACTTTTTCTTTACTTTTATACTCTTTATATAGTTATATAGCTCTAGGCCTTATATTAATCTCTTTTTTATCCTTACCCTTTATCTTTTTTTTTCCTTTTTTATTTTTTATTACTATTACCTTTTTTTATTACTATACTCTCTTTTACCCCTTTCTTTAACTTATTACTATACTATTATCTAAGCCTTTTTACCTTTATTATTACCTTTATTCTTATTATAGCTCTTACCTTACTTCCTTTAACTAACCTAGTTTATTCCTTTTTTTTCCTTTTTTCCTTCCTTTATACCTATCTTCTTTATACTAGCTTTATTACTAATTTACTATAAGATTATCTTTATAATCCCTTTTATACTCCTTATATAACCTATATTTACTACTAGCCTAGCTTTTTTTATATTAATTAATCTAGCTATAGAAAAATTTATAAGGCTTATATAGCTATTAAAGGTAGTACTACTTTATACTATATAATAAGTACCTTTATCTTAGGTTTATTATATTACTTTTATTTCTAACCTAGTATTTAATATAAGTAATATCTTATAATACTAAGGTTAAGGCTTTTACTTTTTAAACTACTTTAATTAATATTACTAAAAGTAGCCTAAAGGTTTATATTTACTCTAGGCCTAATATATTCTTAGGGCCTTACTAACTTAAGTTAATAGCCTTTTAACTAAGATAATATTACTAATATTATATAGTACTTTAAGCCTTTTACTATAGCTAATACCTTTAATACCTTTATATTTATTATAAATATAACTAAAACCTAAAAGTAGATCTACTTATTTATATAAACTAATAAGCTCTTTCTTAACCTTTATAATATAAGTAATATCTTATTTAAAAGTATATAAGTCTTATATAAGTATATAGTAACTTTACCTTAAGAAGGTAAGTTAGTTATAAAGTAAGCCTAGTTTAGTTTTAAGGGTACTAATACTAATATAAGGTATACCCCTTCCCTTTCCTTTAAAACTCTTACCCTTACTTTATAACTAAAAGGGGAAAAGAAAAGAAAGAAAAGTAAAAGGAGTAGTAAAAGCTAGGTAGCCTTTATACTTCTAAGCCTTAGGGCTACTATAGCTATATACTATACTACTAGAAGGGATATTATTAGCCTTTTTAGTAAAGGTAAGGTTAATAAGGATAGTATAGAGCTTATTTCCTTAAAGTCTTATAACTAAGAGCCTAGGGTATTAGAAAGTATTTATAAAGTATATATAGTAAAGCTAGTATAAGATTAGCGTAGGCTAATATAGGCTATTAGGCCTATCTAAATTTTATCTCTTTTAGTAGTTTATAATTTAAAGTCCTTTCTATTATACCTAATCTATACTATCCCTATAATAGTCTTACTCTTAGGCTAGTCTTTATACTATTATATAGTACTTAACCTAGTATAATTATAAGAACTATCTTACTAGCTTAGCCTTAGTATAAGGGCTATTTAGTACTAGTAATACCTCCTTATTTATAGTTAGCTATATACTTAGTCTACCCCTTACCTTTTTAGTATTAAGGTATATAGTAAGGAGGTACCTTAGTGTTTTTAGTCTAGTATTATATTAATATCTTAGGCTATTAATATTAAGGACTTTCTAAGAGAAAAGAAAGGCCTATAGCCCTATCTTACTAGTATATAGCTAGGTTAGTATAAAGCTCTTATACTTTTAGAGGTTAATATAGACCTTTAAGGCCTTAGTTATAATAGTATATAATCTTTAAATATTAATAGCCTTATATTTATACTGTCTTTAATCTATATATATTATCTTTTTCTTACCTTTTTATTTATATTACTAATTATTAATTATAACTTTTATTCTTTTAGTATTTTTTAAGTTTTATACTCTTATAGCCTATCCTTAATCTTATTCTAATATATAATATAGTCCTTTTCTTTTTAATAATACTTATATTACCTTTATATACTCCTTTTAAATCTACCTTACTATTAACCTATCTTTAAGTTAACTTTAAAAGTATACTATTTAATAGTTAAAATAAAGGTTTAAAGAGAGAACTATAGCTTTAACCTTAATACTTTAAGCTAAGGTTACTTAATATACTTTAATAATAATCTAAAGGTAATATATTTATTCTTAGTTAAATATTATAACTACTTTTTTTAAGTAATTATCCCTTTTTATAACTATATAATAAGCGCTTACCTTATATACTAAGGTACTATAAATAACCTTAATATATATCTCCTTAGCCTAATATATTTTATAGCCTTATACTAAGGCTATAAGTAAAAAAAGTATATACTAAAGCTAGCTTACTTTTATCTTTATAACCTATATATATTTAAACTAAGCTAATTTTTTATTTAAGTAGACTTTTAAAAAGTAAGCTAAGATAATAAAAGTAACTATATTAAGGCTAAGGTAAATAGCTATAGTATTTACTATATAGGTCTTTATAAAGTAAATAAGTTTACTTTTTCTTAGTTTAAAATATAAGCTAACCCTTTTTAACTATTTCTTATATATCTCTTAGGTAGCCTTAAGGTAATATTAAGTTTAGTTTATAGTCTTTTTATAAGCTAAGAGATTAGTATTATTAAAGTACCTTATAACTATAAGCCTAAGCTAATTTTTAAAGTCTTAATATAAAAGGGTAATATAAAAAAGGAATAAAATAAAAGATAAAGGGGAGCCTTATAGTATACTAGACTAAATATTAAATAGCCTTAACTCCTTTCTTTTAAACTAAAGCTAGGCTATTCTTACTTTAAGGAAGCTCTAGGTTTATTATACTAGTATATTATTAACCCTTAGCTTTACTATAATATCTATTAGTTATTTATAATTTACTTAGTTATAAGCCTCTTTTAAGTTAAGTTATAATAGTAAGGTAACCTTATATTAGTCTTAGGCTATTCTTATAATTTTCTTTACTATTTATATTACTATTTCTATTAATCTCTTTTTATAATTACTTATTTATTTTTTTAAAAAAATCCTTTTTATTTCTATTATAGTTATAAGGTAGTATATTATAACTATTTTAATTACTTTACTAACTATATTAAAGAGTAATATTAAGCACTATACCTTTACCTCCTTTTATTACTTTATTATTTTACTTAGTTTTAAAAGAATATATATAACTATAAACTAGAACTACTTTAAGTAGTAGCTAAGGCTAAGTAATATATTAGTTAGCTTTATAAAAGCCTTTACTAAGGGTTTACTATATACCTTAATTAAGCTATTTAAAACCTTATCTTTCCTTAGTACTTTTTAAGGCTTAAAGGCCTTAATAATAGCCTAGAGCTTCTTTAGCTTTACTCTAGCCCTTATTCTAATACTAGCTAAGGGCTAATATAGTAGTAGGTTATAAGGTAGGTTTAGAAAGAATCTATTAGCTAAGACTATAATCTTCTCCTTATAGGTATTTATAAGTAATACTATATTATCTTTAGTCTAAAGTTCTAGTATTTTCCTTTATTATAGGCCCTTTATAGTATAAACTTTTATCTACTTCTCTATCCTTTATAGCTTATTAGCTATATTTATAGCCTTATTAAGGTATTTTCTTTAGCTACTTTTTCTTATCTTAGTTATAGCTTAGTCTTAAGCTTACTTTACCTTAGTTAGTTTCTTTTATTATATTAGTATCCTTTACTTAAAGTATTCCCTTTTTACTTTCTTTATTACTTTATTAGCTTTATCTACCTCTTATATTTACTATTCCTTTTATTATCCTTTATTACCTTACTTTTACTTTAATATTATTTAGTTTATAATTTTTAAGAGTTAATTAATAATCTAGCTTATATATACTTTAACTTTCTTTTTTATATATAAAGGCTATATTTAAAGGGCCTTAGGTTAGAACTATAGTATAGCCTTTATATTAGTAGCTCTTTTATTTAGCTACCTTTATAATAGCCTTTCTTTCTCCTTTCTTAATCTATCCTTAGTATTACTTACTTAAATCTAAACTACTTATAGTATATAATCTAACCTTATAAGCTCCCCTTAGCCCTAGTATATAGCTTCTAGGTCTATTATAGCCTATATAAGGTTAATTATACTATCCTATTATCTATACTAAACTTAGGTTAGCTTCTTATATAAGGTAATAAGCTAGAGTGTCTATCTATATACTATCTTTAGTATCTCCTTATTATCTTATATTATATAGCCTTTCTTATCCTAAATTAAGTAATATTAGTTTTAGTCCTTAATAAAGACTAATTAAAGCTAAGGTATCTCTACCTTTATTTCTTATACTTTAATTTAAATAGTACCTTTTAAAGTAAATATTATAAACTATAATCCTTTAATTTAAGAACTTTACTTTATACTAGTCCTTATATACCTAGACTATCTATACTATAGCTTTATACCTCTTATAAATATAAGTTACTACTTAGCCCTTTTAATATACTAAGTAATAGCTTTCCCTTTTAAGGTATACTAGCTTCTTAGTATAACTATTAACCCTAACCTTTTATAATACTATTATATAATATTTAGCTAAGTCTTAAAACACTAGCTTATTTAAACCTTAATTCTTTATAATATTTTAGTATAGTACTATAATTTCTATTAGTCTATTAGGTTAAGGAGGGTATAATACTATCCTAGCCTTATAGTTAGTTCTTTAGTAGTATTATTTACTATAGTTAAAGGTACTTCTCTTTCTCTTAGGTTAAAGGAATACTTATTATAGCTTTTTTTAAAAAGCTAAGAAAGGTAGTTAGTATATTTAGGATAGCCTAGATATACTAGCTATTAAATAGGTAAGGCTATACTATTCCTAGACTATCTTTCTATAGTTAGCCTATAGGCTATCTTTTAATTCCCTTAGGTCCTTATACCCCTTTTAGCTAATACTTAGTATAATAGTTAATCTAGTATAGTATCTTCTTTAGTATCTTTATAAAGATCTAGGGTTTATATAAATAGTATTCCTTAGCTTTATCTTAGTATATCTAGGTCTTAGGGTAGTCCTAGGACTAGACTAGGTATAGCCTTTAGTAAAGGTAATATCTTATATATATTCCTTTTATCTTTATAAGGTACTACTTTTTACTACCTTTATATACTTTAGCTCTATACTAGCTATAAAGGTACTTATTAGTATAGTACCTTATAATATATTTTATCTTAAAGTACTAAAAGTATTACTATAAGTAAACCTTTTTTATATATAGTTCTATTATATAAAGTTATAACTTAAGATAAAGGCTATCTTAGTAAAGCTAATTTACTTTTATTATAGTTATAACCCTTAGGATTATAACTATCTTTAAAGCTATAATACCTTAAGGTTATCTTATAATTACCCTAAAGACTACCTTACTATTCTCCTTATATATCTTTTTAAATAGTTCTTTATTATTAGCCTTCTTAATATCCTAAATACTAATACTTTTAGTAATAATATAGTAAGTTTACTAAACTTATTTTATATTTAGGCTAAATATAGCCTTTACTTATATATTAGTAATATATTTTCTTATAATCCTTTTAAATATAATTACTATATTACTACTTTAAAGGTATTAGGCTATTATTATATTACTTACTAGGCTAATAGCTTAGTTAATTATATTAATAATCTTTATTAAAAACCTTTTTTAGTAGTTTATAAGAATAATATTACTTTTAATTATAACCTCTTTTTTAAGCCTTAAAAGGACTAGCTTTACCTCTCTTTTAGCTAAGGCTTATATTACTAGCGCTATAATAGCTACTACTATTATATATATCTTCTTTATACTTATATCTTTAATTACTTTTTATACTATATTATAAAGTTCTATTTTTATTATTATAATAATAGTTATTATTATTCTTACCTTAGTTATAATATAGCCTTACTCTTTTTTCTTTTTATATAGTAAATTTTTAACTATTACCTAAGCTTTAGTAATAGCCTTTAATATTAGTTCTTAGAGTTTTATATATACTTACTTTTATTTTTTTAATTAAATTCTTTTCTTAACTACCTTTAACCTATATCTTTATTATAACCCTAAATCTAAAGAACTTAAGGCTATACTTTCTTTATACTAGCTTAAGGTAAGTTTAAAATTCCCTTTATTAACTTCTATTTAGTCTACTCCTACCCTTATACTATATCCACTATAGGTATATACTATTAAGGGTAGGTAAATTAGGCCTAGTAAAACTAAATCTAAAGTTATTTTATATTTTAAATCATTATATTAGTTAGTATAGGCGTTTTTTATATCTCTTTTTTTACTAGTACTTATTTTAAAATAAATACTTAACTCTTTAATATATAGTTATATTATATCCTAGGAATATAAAATCTAATAGCTAATACTATTTCCTATTTACTAGCTAGTAACTAAAAGCATATATTATGGAATTAAAAAACACTTTTAGATATATAAGTAGATAATACTTTAGATAATATTATATATATTTATATATTTTCTAAGGCTAGTATTATACTAAAGATAACTAAGTATATTTATAAGGATATAAATTAGACTTTAAGTAAAGCTATATTTTTAAGTAGCTTAGAATAGTATTTACTAAGCTAAGATTAGCCTTCTACTAAGTAAATAAGCTATTATACTTACTAAAGTATAATAAGTAATAATAGTTATATATTTTAAAATTATATATTAAAGATATTATTAGTAATATATAGCTAGAAGTTTTACGCTAAGAGTTAGTAGCTATAAAAGGACTTATTATTAATACTTATAATTCTAATACTTTATTCATTAGAATTACTCTAGCTATAGCCTATAGCTAGTTCAGTATATCTACTATATATCTCTATAGTAGAACCTTTTTAGAAGAAAACTACTATATATATTACTCTACTTTATTACTAGGCTAGGTTTATATTAGCCTTTAGCTTTAGTATTATCTTTTATTATTTATTTAATTAGCTTCTTATAAGGCTTACTTACTTAGCTTAGTTCTAAGGGATTAGCTAGTTATACTATTATCCTTTACTATTATTATATCCTTTAATAATAACCTATTCTTAGGTTACCCCCTTTATATAATTATTATAGCTATTCTTAGCCTTAAAGCTAAGTTATAGTCTTATCTAATTATAGTTAATTAACTAGCCTTTTATTTTTATAGTAGTCTCTAGGTAAGTACTAATATACTATTAGCTTACTTATTAACTTAACTAATAGGCCTTATTATCTAAGGTTAACTTTACTAAGTATAGCTAAGATTATATATAGTTTTATAACTTATAATTAATTAAGGCTAATAAAGGTTACCTTTTTTACTTTAAAAGTAATACTTATAAGGGTATTAAACTAAGGCTAAACTATAAAGTAAGTACTTTATTTATTTATTTCTATTACCCTAGTTACTACTAATTATAGCCTAGTGCCTTGTCTCTATTATTAGAGGGGGAAACCTACCTTAGGCTAAAAACCCCCCCTACCCTATTTACACTCTAGGTCTAGTCTCTTCTTTTATTTATCTAGTCTTATCTATAAGGCCGCTAGACTCCCCTAATTCTAGGGTATAGGATATTACTCCTATTATCACTATATGCCTAGCTATATAGGCCTGCTTTAGTCCTATTCCTATAGGCCTATCCTATATAGCTAGTATTATTATTAGTAATATACTACCTAAGGTATAGTCCTTATCTAGTTATCTTTAACTAACTTAAGTAATATACTAACTTTTCTACCCTAAGGCTAGCCCTTTCCTAGCCCCCTTTATATCCCTTTATCCTTCCCTTTATCCTCTCCTTCCCCTTTATTCTTTCTTATAAGGTTAGAATAGCCTTATATAGGCGCCCTCTTAGACGCTATACCCTAGGCCCCCTTTATTTACCTTTCTCTTACTTTTCCTTTACCTCTACACTCTTTATATAGTTATATAGCCCTAGGCCTTATATTAATCCCTCCTTTACCCTTACCCCTTATCTCCTTCTTTCCTCCTTTATCCTTTATTACTACTACCTTCCTCTACTACTACACCCCCTTTTACCCCTTCCCCTAACCTATTACTATACTATTATCTAAGCCTTTCTACCCTTATTACTACCTCTACCTTTATTATAGCTCCTACCTTACCTCCCCTAACTAACCTAGTTTATTCCTTCCTCCCCCTTCCTTCCTCCCCTTATACTTATCTTCTCTATACTAGCCCTATTACTAATCTACTATAGGATTATCTTTATAATCCCCCCTATACTCTCTATATAACCTATATTTACTACTAGCCTAGTTTCTTTTATACTAATTAATCTAGCTATAAGAAGATTTATAAGGCCTATATAGCTATTAAAGGTAGTACTACTTTATACTATATAGTAGGCGCCCTTATCCTAGGTCTACTATATTACCCCTATTTCTAACCTAGTATTTAGCGTAGGTAATATCCTATAACGCTAAGGTTAAGGCTTCTACTTTTTAAGCTACCTTAATTAATATTACTAAGGGTAGCCTAAAGGTCTATATTTACTATAGGCCTAATATATTCCTAAGGCCTTACTAACTTAGGTTAATAGCCCTTTAACTAAGATAATATTACTAACACTACACAGCGCCTTAAGCCTTCTACTATAACTAGTACCCCTAGCGCCCTTATATTTACTATAGACCTAACTAAGACTTAGGAGTAGATCCGCCTTTCTATATAGACTAATAAGCTTCTTCTTAACCTTTATAATATAGGTAACGCCCTGCTTAAAAGTATATAGGTCTTATATAAGTATATAGCGACTTTACTTTAAGAGGGCAAGTTAGCTATAAAGCAGGCCTAGTTTAGTTTTAAGGGTACTAATACTAGTATAGAGTATACCCCTCCCCTTTCCCCTAAAACTCCTACCCCTACCTTATACTTAAAGGGGGAGAGGGAGAGAAAGAAAAGTAAGAGAAGTAGTAAGGGCTAGGTTACCCCTATACTCCTAAGCCCTAAGGCTACTATAACTATATACTACACTGCTAGAAGGGATATTATTAGCCCTTCTAGCGAGGGTAAGGTTAATAAGGATAGTATAGAGCTTATTTCCTTAGAGTCTTATAACTAAAAGCCTAGGGGTACTAGAAGGTATTTATAGAGTATATATAGTAGAGCTAGTATAGGACTAGCGTAGGCTAATATAGGCCTTTAGGCCTGCCTAAATTTTATCTCCTTTAGTAGTTTATAATTTAAGGTCCCCTTTATTATACCTAATCTACACTATCCCTGTAGTAGTCTTACTCTTAGGCTAGTCTTTACGCTACTATATAGTACTTAACCTAGTATAATTATAGGAACTACCTTACTAGCTTAGCCCTAGTATAAGGGCTGTTTAGTGCTAGCGATACCTCCCTATCTATAGTTAGCTATATACTTAGTCTACCCCTTACCTCTTTAGTGTTAGGGTATATAGTAAGGAGGTACCTTAGTGTCTTTAGTCTAGTATTATACTAGTATCTTAGGCTATTAATATTAAGGACTTTCTAAGAGAAAAGGAAGGCCTATAGCCTTATCTTACTAGTACGTAGCTAGGTTAGTATAAAGCTCTTATACTTTCTAAGGTTAGCGTAGACCTTTAGGGCCCTAGTTATAATAGTATATAATCCCTAAATATTAGTAGCCTTATATTTATACTATCTCTAGTCTATATATACTATCTCTCTTTCGCCCTCCTATCTATACTACTAGTTATTAATTATAACTCTTATTCCCTTAGCGTTTTCTAGGTTCTATACTCTTATAGCCTATCCTTAGTCCTATCCTAGTATATAGTATAGTCCTTTTCTTTTTAGTAATACTTATACTACCCTTATACACTCCTTTTAGATCTACCTTACTATTAGCCTATCCTTAAGTTAGCTTTTAAAGCGTACTACCTAATAGTTAAGATAAAAGTCTAGGGAAGGGACTACTACTTTAACCTTAATACTCTAGGCTAAGGTTACTTAATATACTTTAGTAATAACCTAGAGGTAGTATATTTATTCCTAGCTAAATATTATAGCCGCTTCTCTTAAGTAGTTATCCCCCCTTATAACTATATAGTAGGCGCTCGCCCTATATACTAGAGTACTGCGGATAACCTTAGTATATATCTCCTTAGCCTAATACATTCTATAGCCCTATACTAAGGCTATAAGTAAGGAGAGTATATACTAGAGCTAGCTTGCTTTTACCTTTATAACCTATATATATTTAGACTAAGCTAGCTTTTTATCTAAGTAGACTCTTAGAAAGTAGGCTAAGGCGATAGGGGTAACTATATTAAGGCTAAGGTAGATAGCTATAGTATCTGCTGTATAGGTCTTTGTAAAGTAAATAAGTTTACTTTTCCTTAGTTTAAAATATAAGCTAACCCTTTCTAACTATTCCTTATATATCTCCTAGGCGGCCTTAAGGCAGTACTAGGTCTAGTCTATAGTCCTCTTATAGGCTAAGAGATTAGTATTATTAGAGTACCCTATAACTATAAGCCTAAGCTAATTTTTAAGGTCTTAATATAGGGGGGTAATATAAAGAAGGAATAGGATAAGGGATAAAGGGGAGCCCTATAGCACACTAGACTAGATATTAAATAGCCTTAACTCCCTCCCTTTAAACTAGAGCTAGGCTATCCTTGCTTTAAGGAAGCTCTAGGTCTATCACACTAGTGCGTTATTAACCCCTAGCTCTACTATAGTATATATTAGCTATTTATAGTTTACTTAGTTATAAGCCCCTTTTAAGTTAAGTTATAGCAGCAAGGTAACCCTACGCTAGTCCTAGGCTATTCTTATAATTTCCTTTACTATTTATATTACTATTTTTATTAATCTCCCTTTATAATTACCTATCTATCCCTCTAAAAGGATCCCTTTTATTTCTACTATAGTTATAAGGTAGTATATTATAACTATCTTAACTACTTTACTAACTATATTAAGGAGCAATATTAGGCACTACGCCCCTACCTCCTTCTACTACTCTATTATCTTACCTAGTTTTAGGAGAATATATATAACTGTAGACTAGAACCGCTTTAGGTAGTAGCTAAGGCTAAGTAATATATTAGTTAGCTTTATAAGAGCCTCTACTAAAGGTTTACTATATGCCTTAATCAGGCTATTTAAAACCCTATCTTCCCTTAGCGCCTTTTAGGGCTTAAGGGCCTTAATAATAGCCTAGAGCTTCTCTAACTCTACTATAGCCCTTATTCTAGTACTAGCTAGGGGCTAATATAGTAGTAGGTTATAGGGCGGGTTTAGGAAGAATCTATTAGCTAAGACTATAGCCTTTTTTTTATAGGTATTTATAAGTAGTGCTATATTATCTCTAGTCTAGAGTCCTAGTACTTTCCTTTATTATAGGCCCTTTATAGTATAGACCTTCGCCTACTTCTCTATCCTTTATAGCCTATTAGCTATACTTATAGCCTTATTAAGGTATTTTCTCTAACTACTTCTTCTTACTTTAGTTATAGCTTAGTCCTAGGCTTACTCTACTTTAGTTAGTTCCTTCTATTATACTAGTGTCCTTTACTTAAGGTATTCCCTTTTTACTTTCTTTACTACTCTATTAGCTCTATCTACCTCCTATATCTACTATTCCTTTTATTATCCTTTACTACCCTGCTTTTACCTTAGTACTATTTAGTTTATAATTTCTAAGAGTTAGTTAATAATCTAGCTTATATATACTTTAACTTCCTTTTCTATATATAAAGGCTATACCTAGAGGGCCCTAGGTTAGAACTATAGCGCTGCCTCTATATTAGTAGCTTCCTTATCTAGCTACCTTTATAGCAGCCCTTCTTCCTCCTTCCTTAGTCTATCCCTAGTATTACCTACCTAAATCTAGACTACTTATAGTATATAATCTAACCCTATAAGCTCCCCTTAGCCCTAGTACTTAGCTTCTAGGTCTATTATAGCCTATATAAGGTTAATTATACTATCCTATTATTTATACTAGACTTAGGTTAGCTCCTTATATAGGGTAATAAGCTAGAGTGCCTATCTATATACTATCTCTAGCATCTCCTTACTACCTTATATTATATAGCCTTCCTTATCCTAGATTAGGTAATATTAATTCTAGTCTTTAACAAAGACTAATTAAGACTAAGGCGTCTCTGCCTTTATTTCCTAAATTAGCATACTTTAATTTAAATAGTACCCCTTAGAGTAAATATTATAAACTATAATCCCCTAATTTAGGAACTTTACTTTACACTAGTCTTTATATACCTAGGCTATCTACGCTATAGCTTTATACCTCTTATAAATATAGGTCGCTACTTAGCCCCCCTTATACACTAAGTAATAGCTTTCTCTCCTAAGGTATACTAGCTTCTTAGTATAACTATTAACCCTAACCTCCTACAGCGCTATTATATTATACCTAGCTAGATCCTAAAGCGCTAGCTTGTTTAGACCTTAATTCTTTATAGTATTCTAGTATAGCACTATAATTTCTATTAGTCTATTAGGTTAGGGGGGGTGTAGTACTATCCTAGCCCTGTGGTTAGTTCTTTAGTAGTATTATCTACTATAGTTATAGGTACTCCTCTTCCTTCTAGGTTAAAGGAATACTTATTATAGCTTCCTCTAGGGAGCTAAGAAAGGTAGTTAGTATGTTTAGGACTGCCTAGATATACTAGCTATTAGATAGGTAGGGCTATACTGTTCTTAGACTGTCTTTCTGCGGTTAGCCTATAAGCTATCTTTTAATTCCCTTAGGTCCTTAGACCCCTTCTGGCTAGTACTTGGTATAGTAGTTAATCTAGTATAGTGTCTTCTTTAGCGTCTTTGCAAAGGTCTAGGGTCTATATAGGTAATACTCCTTAGCTTTATCCTAGTATACCTAGGTCTTAGGGTAGTCCTAGGACTAGGCTAAGTGTAGCCCTTAGCAGAAGTAATATCTTATATATATTCCTTCTGTCTTTATAGGGCACTACTCTTCGCTACCCTTATATACTCTAGCTCTACACTAGCTATAGAGGTGCCTATTAGTATAGTGCCTTATAATATATCTTATCTTAAAGTACTAAAAGCACTACTATAAGTAAACCTCTTTTATATATAGTTCTACTATATAAAGTTATAACCTAAGATAAAGGCTATCTTAGTAGAGCTAATTTACCTCTACTATAGTTATAACCTTTAGGATTATAACTATCCTTAAAGCTATAACGCCTTAGGGCTACTTTATAACCACCCTAAGGACTACCTTACTATTCTCCTTATATATCTCCTTAAGCAGTTCTTTATTACTAGCCTCCTTAATATCCTAAACGCTAATACTCTTAGTAATAACTTAGTAGGTTTACTAAACCTATTCTACGTTTAGGCTAAATATAGCCTTTACCTATATATTAGTAATATATTTTTCTATAGTCCCCTTAAATATAACTACTATATCGCTGCTCTAGAGGCGCTAGGCTACTACTATATTACCTACTAGGCTAATAGCTTAGTTAACTACGCTAATAATCTCTACTAGGGACCTCTTCTAGTAGTTTATAAAGATAGTACTACCCCTAATTATAACCTCTCTCTTAAGCCTTAAAGGGACTAGCTTTACCCCTCCTCTAGCTAAAGCCTATACTACTAGCGCTATAATAGCTACTATTATTATATATATCTTCTTTATACTTATATCCTTAATTACTTTTTATACTATATTATAGAGTTCTATCTTTATTATTATAATAGTAGTTATTATTATTTCTACCTTAGTTATAGTATAGCCTTACTCTTCCTTCTCTTTATATAGTAAATTTTTAACTACTATTTAAGCTTTAGTAATAGCCCTTAGAATTAGTTCTTAGAGTCTTATATACACCTACTTTTATCTTTCTAACTAAAATCTCTTCTTAACTACCTTTAACCTATATCTACGTTATAGCCCTAGATCTAAAGAACTTAAGGCTATACTTCCTTTATACTAGCTTAAAGTAAGCCTGCGATTCCCTCTATTAACTTCTATCTAGTCTACTCCTACCCCCGCGCTATATCTACTACAGGTACGCGCTATTAAGGGTAGGTAAATTAGGCCTAGCGAAACTAAATCTAAAGTCGTTTTGTATTTTAAATCGTTGTGTTGGTCGGTATAGGCGTTTTTCGCATCTCTTATCATAGTATGTCCTTTAATTAAAAGAAGATATAAAGTAAGTACTATTATTATTATTATAAGTATTTAAGCTAGTATAAATTATTATAGCTAATATAAATACTCCTTTTTTATTATATCTTATACCTTTTATATAATAAGGTAAGCCTAAGATTAGGCTAAGTATATATCTTTATATAAATAGTATTTTATTTTAATCCTTTACTTTATAATAGTTAGGTACTTATTTCCTTTACTATTTAAATAAGTGCTAGCTTTATACTAATTATATACTACTTTTACTATATAATATTTAATAATATATCCTATCTTATAATACTTATAGTATTAGTAGGGCTAAATAGGCTTATAATAAGGCTTAATAGTATAAACCTATAAGTTAAGGACTAGGCCTTATTTATAAATTTAGTTTATATTTTTAATACCTTTAATACTAAGAATAAAGGTTATTTACTTAGTATTCTTATACTAAAGCTAGCCTATAGCTACTTAGATAAAAAGAATATTATTTTTTTTAATAACTTTCTTAATAATTAGTTTTTCTTTTTTACTAATAATATCTTAAATATCAATACCTTTAGTAATAACCTATTAGGCCTTTTAGTATAAAGCTATACTAGGTCTAAAGGTAGCCTTAATCTATCCTTTCTTTACTAATAGCTTTTTAGCTTTTATATTTTCCTTAAATATAATAATAGTATCCTTACTTTATAACTAATATATAACTATAGCTATTCCTACTATAAAGCTATACTAAATAGCTTAGTTAATAGCCTTTTTAATTTAAGTTAGTAAGTATTATTAGTATTCTTTTATAATAATTAGCCTTTTAATTTAAACCTTTTACTTTAAATAAGTTAATACTTACTTAACTACTCTTACTATTAATAGGCCTTAGGCTAGGCCTATAGTAACTATAGCCTAGCTCCTTACCTTTATCTTTAGCTTAGTTTCTTATATTTACTTAACTATATATTAGATTATACTTTAGATAAGTATATTAGTTATAGCCTAAGTTTATAATACTACTTTATTAACTAAGGTATAAATAACCTAGACTTATTTAAGGTATAGGAAGTTATTACTATTTCTTAGTATTAGGCTAAATAATTTAAATATTACTTTTTTTTATAGTTTTTATATTTATAGCCTTTTTATACCTTTAGCTTAGCTCTATTTTAATCTTTAGATATAGGTTATTATTATTATAGTTATTACTATATAAAGGGCTTAAGGCCCTTATTAAAAATTTCTTTTACCTCTAATAAAGGCTAATATAGTTATACTATACCTTTTATTATATTAGAAGGCTTAGCTATATTTATACCCTTATTATAGCTATAATATAGTATTAGTATAGGGTTAATTTAACCCTAAGGAATCTAATTCTATTGTTTACTTTTAAAGCTAATAGAGCTGCGAAGAAAGCGAAGAGGGAATACCTTAGGTAGAGGACGCTAGTGTAATAGAAGAAACTAACTAAAGTGGAGCAGACCTAGGACTAAGCTGTAACTAAGGTAAGAAGGAGTAGCTAAAGAAGATACCTTAATAAGGCTATAAGTATAGCTAATAGGTTATAAAGGATAAAGAAGTAGGTAAAGGTTTATACTATAAAGGGCTTATAATAAAAAAAATACTAAGACTTTAGACTAAAGATAATATAGTATTACTTATTTATTTATTTATTTATTAAAATTACTCTAGCTATAGCCTATAGCCAGTCCTAGTACGTCTACTATATATCTCCACAGCGGAACCTTTTTAGGAGAAAACCGCTGTATATATTGCTCCGCTTTATTACTAGGCTAGGTTTATATCAGCCCCTAGCTCTAGCGTTATCTTCTATTATTTATTAAGTAGCTTCCTATAAGGCCTACCTACTTAGCCTAGTTCTAAGGGATTAGCTAGTTATACTATTATCCTCCGCTATTACTATATCCTCTAGGGATAACCTATTCCTAGGTCGCCCCCCTTATATAATTACTATAGCTATTCTTAGCCTTAGGGCTAGGTTATAGTCCTATTTAATTATAGTTAATTAATTAGCCCCTTATCCTTATAATAGTCTCTAGGTTAGCGCTAATATACTACTAGCTTACTTATTAACTTAACTAGCAGGCCTTATTATCTAGGGTTAACTCTACTAAGCGCAGCTAAGACTACGCGCAGTCTTATAACTTATAATCAATTAAGGCTAGTAAAGGTTACCCCTTCTACTTTAAAAGTAATGCCTATAAGGGTACTAGGCTAAGGCTAAACCATAGGGCAGGCGCCGTTATCGTTATTATAGGCGTCTAGGCTAGCGCGAATCGTTATAGCTAGTATAGATACTCCTCCCTTACTATATCCTACACCTTCTATATAACAGGGTAGGCCTAGGACTAGGCTAGGTACACGCCCCTATACAGGCAGTACCTTATCCTAATCCCTTACTTTATAATAGTTAGGTACTTATCTTCTCTACTATTTAGATAGGCGCTAGCTCTGCACTAGCTATATACCGCTTTCGCTATATAGTACTTAGCAATATATCCTATCTTATAGCACCTATAGTATTATTAGGGCTAGATAGGCTTATAATAGGGCTTAATAGTATAGACCTGCGAGTTAAGGACTAGGCCTTATTTATATAGTTAGTCTATATCTTTAATACCCTTAATACTAAGGATAAGGGTTATTCGCTTAGTATCCTTACACTAAAGCTAGCCTATAGCTGCCTAGATAAGGAGGATATTATTTTCCTTAATAACTTCCTTAATAATTACTTCTTCTTCTTTACTAATAATATCTTAGATATTAACGCCCTTAGCGATAACCTATTAGGCCCTCTAGTATAGAGCTACACTAGGTCTAAAGGCAGCCTTAATCTATCCCTCCTCTACTAATAGCTTCTTAGCTTCTATATTTTCCTTAAATATAATAATAGTATCCTTACTCTATAGCTAGCGTATAGCTATAGCTATTCCCGCCATAAAGCTGCACTAGATAGCTTAGTTAATAGCCTCCTTAATCTAGGTTAGTAAGCGTTATTAGTATTCTTTTATAATAGTTAGTCCCTTAATTAGTACCTCCTACTTTAAGTAGGCTAGTACTTACTTAGCTACTCCTACTATTAACAGGCTTTAGGCTAGGCCCGCGGTAACTATAGCCTAGCTCCTTACTTTTATCTTTAGTTTAGTTTCTTATATCTGCTTAACTATATATTAGATTATACTCTAGACAAGTGTATTAGTTACAGCCTAGGTCTATAGCACTACCTTATTAACTAAGGTATAGATAACCTAGACTTATTTAAGGTATAGGAAGTTATTACTATCCCTTAGCACTAGGCTAAATAATTCGGATATTACCTCTTCTTTATAGTCTTTATATCTATAGCCTTTTTCTACCCCTAGCTTAGCTTTATCCTAGTCCTAAGATATAGGTTATTATTATTATAGTCGCTGCTATATAAAGGGCTTAGGGCCCTTATTAAAAACTTCTCCTACCTCTAATAAGGGCTAACGTAATCGCACTATACCTTCTATTATATTAGAAGGCTTAGCTATATCTACGCCCTTATTATAGCTGTAATACAGCATTAGTATAGGGTTAATTTAACCCTAAGGAATCTAATTCTATTGTTTATTTTTGGCTTTTCCTATTATAGGAGCGTAGGGGGGGGTTTATAATAACTCGCGATATATTTTAAGGAATTTCATATAGTATTACTTATAGATACTTATAAGAAGAAGGCTATAGTCTTAGCTAATAGATTCTTCCTAAACCTACCTTATAACCTACTATTATATTAGCCCTTAGCTAGTATTAGAATAAGGGCTATAGTAAAGCTAGAGGAGCTTTAGGCTATTATTAAGGCCCTTAAGCTCTAAAAGGCGCTAGGGGAAGATAGGGTTTTAAATAGCCTAATTAAGGTATATAGTAAACCCTTAGTAAAGGCTTTTATAAAGCTAACTAATATATTACTTAGCCTTAGCTATTATCTAAAGTAGTTCTAGTCTATAGTTATATATATTCTCCTAAAACTAAGTAAGATAATAAGATCTAATAGTAACCTATTTAGATTAAGGATCACGAGTTATTATAAACCCCCCCCTACACTTCTATAATAGGAAAAGCTAAAAATAAACAATAGAATTAGATTCCTTAGGGTTAAATTAACCCTATACTAATACTATATTACAGCTATAATAAAGGCATAGATATAGCTAAGCCTTCTAATATTATAAAAGGTATAGTATAATTATATTAGCCTTTATTAAAAGTAGGAGAAATTTTTAATAAAGGCCCTAAGCTTTTTATATAGTAATAACTATAATAATAATAACTTCTATCTTAAGACTAAGATAAAGCTAAGCTAAAGCTAGAAAAAGGCTATAAATATAAAGACTATAAAGAAAAGGTAATATTTAAATTATTTAGCTTAGTGCTAAGGGATAGTAATAACTTTCTATATTTTAAATAAGTTTAGGTTATCTATACCTTAGTTAATAAAGTAGTATTATAAACTTAGGCTATAATTAATATATTTATTTAAAGTATATCCTAATATATAGTTAAGTAGATATAAGAAACTAAGCTAAAGATAAAGGTAAGGAGCTAGGCTATAGTTACTATAGGCCTAGCTTAGAGCCTATTAATAGTAAAAGTAACTAAGTAAGTACTAGCTTACTTAAAGTAAAAGGTTTTAATTAAAGGGCTAACTATTATAAAAGAATACTAATAATACTTACTAACTTAGATTAAAAAGGCTATTAACTAAGCTATTTAAAGTAACTTTATAATAAGAATAGCTATAGCTATATACTAGCTATAAAGTAAGAATACTATTATTATATTTAAAGAAAATATAAAAGCTAAAAAGCTATTAGTAAAGAAAGAATAGATTAAGGCTACCTTTAAACTTAATATAGCTTTATATTAAAGAGCCTAATAGGTTATTACTAAGAGTATTAATATTTAAGATATTATTAGTAAAGAAAAAAAAGTAATTATTAAAAAAATTATTAAAAAAAATAATATCCTTTTTATCTAAGTAGCTATAAGCTAGCTTTAGTATAAAAATAGTAAGTAAAAAACCCTTATCCTTAGTATTAAAGGTATTAAAGATATAGACTAACTATATAAATAAGGCCTAGTCTTTAACTTATAGGTTTATACTATTAAGCCCTATTATAAGCCTATTAATACGCACCAAGGTGCGCGTAGTGCTAAGTTAGCGATGATAGGTATAATAGTTATAGTGTATAGCGCTGTATATATAGTTACTAAGTTAGTAATAATAGGAATAATATTTATAAAGGTATAGGTATAATATTTTAAAGTTAAAAGGTTATTTTTTTTATTTTTATTTACTTAAGTAATACCTTATCTATATATACTATAGAAAATAAAGAGAATTCTTTTATAAAAGTTATAATAATTTTCTATAAGGAAATCTAAGTAATTTCCTTAGATATAAAATCTAAGGGAAATCCTAGTAACTTCTCTTAGTATAATCTTTAAGGGAAATCTAGGTAACTTCTTTTTACTAGTAATCCTAAAAAAATCTTAGAGAAGTAGGAAGCTATTATATATTAATCGCTAGGGTTAAAAGAAAGAGGTAATATTCTTATTACTAACTAAAAGAAAGAAAGAAAAAAAAATTTTATATCCTTTTTTTATATTATTTAAAGGAGAGTAATATTATAGTAGGGGTAGGTAGTAGGGACTAACTACTAGCCTAAACCTATAGGCCAGGGTAATATTATAGTACTACTACTTACTTTTAAGTATTTTTTTTTTATTAGCTAGCGCTTGTCCTAGTTTAGCTAGTAGAAATCCTAATAACTTCCTTATCCTTAGTATAGGTATAGTAATAGACTAGCTTAGGAATTATAAGAAGAGGGTATAAAGGGAAGGTAGTAATAAAGGGGGAAAGTAATAATAGAATAAAAAGAGAAAAGGGATATAAACTTAAAAGGGAAAGAAAAAAAAAAAAAAAAAGGAAGTACTATAGATATAGTACTACTACTTATACCCTATATCGCAAGGGTAATTAGTAAAGCTTAGGTTAGGCCTGCTAATTATATTAGTATTAGTAGCCTACTTAGTAGCTTATTTAATAGCCTATTTTATAGATTTAATAGTATTAGTAGTAGCGCTTATAATAGTACTAGTAGTAGTATTAGTAATAGCGCTAATAAGGGGTATCTTAGAGTAAAGTATCTTATCCTTAGCCTACCCTTTAAAGTTAATATCCTTAATCTCCTAGATCTATAAAATATCTTAGCCTTTTATATTTATTTCTTACTTATTAATATTTAGCTAGTTATTACTAGTAATAATAATTTTAAATTACTTAGTAGTTATTTAAAAGGAAATATTAATATTAAGTATAATAATAATATTTAGAATAGTATTTTACCTAATATCCTTATATTACTTAATAATAGTAAGGGTAAGCTTATAGGTTACCTTTTTAGTAATAAAGTTAATAAAGGCCTAGAATACTTAAATAAAGCTAATACTTAGCTTTATATTAAAAAGAAGCTATATTATTAAATTAAACTTAGCGATATAGTAGTAAAGAATACCTATTTTTTATATAATTATCTCTAGTAGTAGAGTATAGACCTTATTTATTATACTATAAAACCAACTAAGTATAATAATAGTAGCTAGGTTATAGATAGTAATAGCTTACTATCTAGTATATAAAACCTAGGCGCTAATATCTACCTAAGAGGTATACTATATATAGTGTAAATAAAGGCCTTATTAGCTAGTCTTTTTAAAAAGCTAATTACTTTTATATTATCCTTTTTCTCTTTAAGCTTAATAGTAAGGTATAATTACTTTTTAAAGGTAAAAAGAGTATACTAAGTATTACTAAAGGTAGGAAAAGAGGTAGTCTTTTATACCTTACTTAATCTATTAAGGCTAAGTATATTAGTAAGAATACCTAAGGTTATTAGCCTATTAAATATATTATTAAAACTTAATATAATAGCTAAGGTATTAGCCTAGGTAAAGTAAGATTAGAATTCCTTTATACCCTAGCGCTCTTTAATATAGGTAAGGAAGGCCTAAATATTAGCCTAGTTACTAAAAGTAGTTATATTAATAGCTACTTTTTTAAGTATAGAAATAGCTATTAAGGTAATACTATAGGCTTTAGTAATATTAGTAGTATTATTACTAATAATAAACTTAAAGTTCCTTTATATATTAGTAAAAAAGGCTAGGTTAAGGTTTCCCTTAAAAGAAGTCTTTAAAAAGGTATTACTTACTTTTACCTATTATAGGTAAAAGTAGCTAGCTAGGTTATAGGTAAGTTAGTTTTTATAAGGGGGTATAATATTATTATTACTATTATTATTACTATTAATATTAATAATCCTTTAATACTTGAAAATAGTTATAATAAGAGTGTTAGTAAATTAGTAATTACTTTTAATATTATTAATAAATCTATATTCCTAATTATAGCTAAGCTCCTTTATATACTAATAAAAATTAGTAAGTTTAGATAGATTATCTTTCTTTTACTAATAAAAAGTATATCTTAGTAACTTAATTATATAGATATAGTAGTCCTTTTATTTAAAAAGCTTAAAAATATAAATATACTTTTCTTTAAATAAGATTAGTAGCTTTTTTTTTAAAGGGCTATAAATATCTTAATAATATATTAGGTCCTTAGATAGGTAAAGATAGCCTTTTAGTTTAACTTTAAACTTAGATATTAGTAGGCAAATTATCTTTTTATAATATATAATATAATTATTATTATAAGAGAATAAGATTAAGAAATAAATATTAGTTAAAAGTATATTTATTATTATAATCTATACTAGGCTTAATAGCCTTTATTATCTTCTAGCCTAGTATATTTTAGAATTCATTACCTAATAACCTAGTAGTTATAAGTATAAGACTTTTATTAAGTTACTAGCTATTATATTAGCTAGCTTAGCCTTAAAGACTTTCCTTTATTACTAAGGAAATTCTCTAGAAATCCCTACTTTTAAGATCTATTTATATATAAGAAGGATAAGGACCTTATACTTATGCCTACTCCTTTATAGTACTTTCCTATTAATATATATTCTAGTAGACTTCTTTTAGATTTCCTTAGGCTATAATAATTAGTACTACTCTAATAATATTACCCTTTTCTTTATAGTAGTAGCTATAGCCTTTTTAAGTTTTATATACTACTTTTTATATATTATAATTATTTCTAGTACTTTAATAGTACTCTTTTTTACCTAGCTATTATAGTAACTAGGCTATCCCTTTTAGGCTATAAGGTATTCTTATTATAGCTTACCTTATTCTTTATAAGTTACTTAACTATCTAAGATTATATCTACTTTCTAATAGTTAGTATTCTAGTTAGTAGGCCTTAGATAAGTATTTAGCTTATTAGCTAGCTATAAGTAAGTAATAGATACTATAAGATAGATATTAAGTATCCCTTTTATATTAAGGTAGTATATAAGGTATCTAATATACTCTAAGACCTTAAATAATCTAGCTTTTCTTTTCTATAGCTTTAATATCTTTAAGTTTAATATATAATACCCTTTCTTAAGCTTTAGCTAAACCTAATCCTTAGGCTTAAACTCTATAAGGTAGTGTTTTTTATTATACCTTTCTTTTATAATAGTCTAGGCTTTAGTAATACTAATCTTTACTTCTTTATATAATATAATAATATCCCTTATCTATATATATACCCTAGGGTACTATTACCTATTATCTATTTATTATCTAATAACTAGCTTACTTAGTAATATTTAGATAGTTATAGTATATAAATTATTTAAGGTAAACTATAAAACTATTAAAGTATTTATCTATTAGCACTTTAGGAAATTAAAAAAAAGAATTAAAATATAATTTTTACTATTTAGTTATAATACTTTAAAAGTCTATTAATCTAGGGATATTATATAGTTAATATAAGTAGCTTACTTTTATAAGTAGTTTATAGCTTTATTTAGAATTCTAATATAAACTTCTTATCCTAATTTAAGATTATTTACTATAGAATTCCTTAGTTATTATAAAGTAGCTTAGTATATAACTACTTTATTTAATTACTAGTAGTAAACTATATATTCCTTAAGATAAGAATATATATCTTAGAGAACTTATTTAATATTATAAGGAGTATATTAAGGTATTCTTTTAGTAGCTTTACCTAAGATATACCTTTAGCTAAGACTTAAAGAAGTCTAGTAATAAAGTCTATAGTAATAATATAAAATAAAATTAAAGGTAAGGAAATTAATATTAATTCTTTTACTAGCTTCTTTTTATTAGTTTAGTTATATTAATAGGCTTTATAAAATATAAAGTAATCCTTAATCTTTTTCTTTAGTATTAAGATAATAAGTATTAATAATAAGTCCTTTTATAGTTACTAACTCTTAGTATAAAACTTCTAGCTATATATATTATTAATACTGTCCTTAATATATAATTTTAGAATATATAATTATTATTACTTATTATACTTTAATAAGTATAATAGCTTATTTACTTAATAAAAGGCTAGTCTTAGCTTAATAAATACTATCCTAAGCTACTTAAGAATATAGCTTTACTTAAGGTCTAATTTATATCCTTTTTAAATATACTTAGTTATTTTTAATATAATATTAGCTTTAGAAAATATATAGGTATAGATAATATTATCTAGGGTATTATCTACTTATATATTTAAAAGTATCTTTTAATTTAATAGTATATCCCTTTAGTTACTAACTAATAAATAAAAAATAGTATTAGCTATTAGATTTTATATTCTTAGGATATAGTATAGCTATATATTAAACTAACTAAGGAACTAGAAAGCTAAAATAAGATAGTTATTATTTATTATATAATTAGATAATATAGTTTAGTAAGTAATATTATATATTACTATATAATTAGTAAAAATAATAGTTAAACTAGCTATAATTAACTAAATAAGTAGCCTTATTTTTATAATTACCTATACTAGCCTAGTAATCTTTAACTTTATTAGCTAATATTAAGGCTCTTTACTTTTAAGGCTTTTACTTAGAAATATAATAAGTTTTATAATAGCTATAAAGATTAGCTTTTTAAGGTTTTAGCTAAATATATTTAAAAGGTAAAATATTATTATACTTATTTTAAACTTATATAATATATTAACCTAAATAAATAGCTTTTTATTAAAGTTAAAGTAATAATATATTCTAAAGTTAATAAGTATTTAAGTAATATTATAAAACACTTTTATCTTTTTTTTTATTAGTAAGAAATTAGTATACTTAGTAAAGGCTATTTACTTTTCTTTATAAAACTAACTATTATTATCCTTTACTTAGCTTAGTAGTTATATTTTATAGCTTTATAAAGGTACTATTTATATAGTAAAATATAAAATTAGGTACTATAGCTATCTTACTATATTAATCTATTTTTTTAGCTATTATAATATTTTAAGGAATTTTATTTATTATAATATATTAGTATACTTTTTTATATTTATTAAACTAATACTATTTACTAGGTACTTAAGTAATTAAATAGATAAGTATATAAGGAAAGACTTTACTAAGGAGAGGGTAATATTTCTTTTAGTAAATATTTAAAAAATAATCTCTAGGTATTAAAGGTACTTTTTCTAAGTATTTAAAAAGATAATAATATTATTAATATATATAGTAGTAAAATTAGTATATAATTATAATACTTTATTAATAAACTATTATATATAGGCTAAGGAGTTATAAAATCTTATTAAGGCTACCTTAAATTACTTAAGCTTATAGTAACTAATAATAGTAAAGTAATCTTAATATTCTTTTTTAACTAAAAACTAGTAAAAAAAGGCCTTTATATTAACTATACTAATAAATTTCTTTTTTTTAAGCTAATTAATTATATTTTCTTATTATAGTATAGGATAGGCGTTTAGTATTATAAGGCTATTAAGTAGGTAAAGGTTAATAATAACCCTTTCTTTTTTCTTACTATTTACTATCTACTAAATAGTAAAGATTAGTAATATAAATAATAATAGTCTAGTTAGCTATTCTATCTAGCCTTAGATATATAGACTATTAAGGAGTTTATTAGTAAACTTCTAGTCTTTTTATCTAAGGGGATATACTAAAGAGGCTATCTTTTAGTTATTTTACCTATTAATTAGTAGTATAGTTATATATTCTAACTTATTTATATAAATTAGCCCTTAGTTTATTTAAATAGTAGGAAATTATTTAGTAAGGCGCTAAACCTTAGTAATAAATTTCTAATCCTTTATATATATTTAGATACTATTTATAGTATAAATTTCTAATAAATTCCTAAGGATTTTTATACTAAGTTACTTATATAACTATTTAAAAGCTTTTATTTATTTTTTTAGTACTTTTACTATATAGGCTTCTTCCTTATTAATGTTTATAAAGTTTAGCCTATTACTATTTAGTTCTTTATTTAAAAAAAAGATACTTTTAATAGTTCTTTCTTAGTTACTATAATAAGTAGGCTTAGGTTTACCTAGTTTATTATATTTTTACCTAAACTAAGAGAGATATTAATTATACTTTATTCTATTAAGTTATTTATATTAGTAAAGGTACTAATATATTATCCTTTTATAATAATAATAGGTATTAACCTTATATTAATAGCTAGAACTACTAAGGTTTTATAGTATATACTAGTAATAAGATTATTATACTTTAGTATAAATAATATATCTTATTATTTTAAAAGCTTATAGTCTTTAATTACTATATTAACTAATACCTATAGGTCTAATTAGATACTAATTACACTCCTTATAGCCTACTAGATCTAATATCCTTAGTTTATAATACTAGTAAGGATCTAGATTTTATACCTAGTAGCTATTAATATAATATTTTAAGAATTAAAAATATTTACTTTATAGAGTATATTAAATTCCTAGCTAAAGAGAAGTCTTACTAAGAGCCCTTTTATTACCTATACTCTAATATAGATTTTAATAGTATAAAGGAGGTTTATAATAAACCTAGGGATATATATTATAAACTCTACCTACTTATTAGTATAGGATTACCTAATACTAGCTAGCTTTACTATTTTATTTTAATTAACTAAGATATTTATAAAAAAAGGTAGCTAATTCTTATTAACTATAAACCTAGTTATACTAGATTTAATATAAATACTATATTAATTACTTAGCCTACTTATATTATATACCTAGATTTATATATATATATATAAATAGCTAGTTAAGCCTAGTAAACTTCTTAATAAGTACTACTTAAAGTAATAGTTTTATAAAGTCTTAATCTTAGCTAGCCTTTTAGATAATTATACTTAGTATTTTATAGTAATATTAGTATATTTCTAATTTTTAAATTATTAAAAACTATTACTAATATTTTATATAAAGTAGGCTATTTAGCCTTTTAGTAAAAGTATTAGATATAAAAAAAGCTTCTTTTATTCTATCCTTACTATTATTAGATTTAATTTGTAGCCTTAGTCTTATAGTAATAAATTAATATTCCTTTTAAGTAGCTTTAATTTTATAGCTAAGAATAATATACTATTATTTACTTTAAGTCCTTTATAGAATAGTACTTTTAAAAGGCTATATTCCTTTATAGCCTAATAAACCCTATCTCTACTACTTAAATACTAAGGGTTCTTAGGCTAGTACCCTTTATTATTATAGCTATCCCTTTATTAATTAGAGTTATTATTATAGTGCTTAGCTAGATACTTACTATTATTTATTATAGCTAGGTTTCTTAGCGCCTATAGCTTTTTAAACTACTAGCCTATTTATTAGTATTACCTACCTATAGATTAAAGGTATATTCTTTATTTATTTTCTTAGTAATAAATATAAAGGTTAGGAATAATTCCTTTATACTCTATAGCCTAATAATTTATATCTTTTTTTAAGGTAAGTATTTAAAAACTTAACCTAAGGAAATAGTTAAGCTTATTAAAGATTACTATAAAAAGGTATACTTTTTTATACCTTATAACCCTTACTTTATACCTTATCTAGGTAATCTAGTTATAGAAGTTAGTTTTATTTATAATATATTAAATAGTAAAGCTATTTTTTTTAAAAGTAATAAGTATAGTTTCTAAGGATATAGTAAATCTCTAGTAAATCTATTCCTTTTAGATATATAGTTCTAAGTCTTAGCTTTATATACCTAGCTTAGTAGATTTAAATATATCCTTAGTATACTAATTTAAAGTATTTTTTACTAAAAGTAATAAAATATTTTTAAATAAGATTTTAATATACCTTAGGCTTTAACTTATAAAATACTATAAAGTATTAATAAATTAGTCTATACTATACTATATTAGTATCCTTATATCTCTTTTAATAGTATTAAAGCTAATATTAAAGGGTTTTACTAAGTTAAACTTTTTAATTTCCTTTAGTTAGAACTATAGTTTAGTCTTAGATTTTAATAAAAAAGTAATAATAATATAATAAAATAAGTTAATAAGTAAATTAAACTTAAAAGGTAGGGTAAAGTAGCTATAACCTTATTACTATTAGTTAAATCTATAGTAAGGTATTAGTATATTTAGACTATATCTTAGTTAAGGTTAGTAAGTTTTATTAATTATTTATAAAGTATACCTAGCTAAGCTAAGGTATAGTCTAAGTAGTATAAAGCTTTACTTAGCTTATAGGAATTCCTAAGCCTAAGTATATAGCTTTAGTATTAGTCTTATTATTAGCTAAGGCTATTTTAATAGCTTATCCTTTTCTTAGGTCTTAATATAAACTAGTAATAGTAAGGGTAGTAAAAGTAGTAGATTTTTAGCTATTAGTAGTCTTAGTAGAGATTATTAAGTAATTATTAACTTAATATAATCTATTATATACTATTAATTTAAGTTATTTATTAAAATTATCTAAGTAATAGACTTATTTATATTATTATTAGCTATTAAAGTATTCTTTAGTACTAGCTATTTATTTTAAAAAAGTAGTTTAGCTTTTTTATAATTAATAGTAAGCTTTCCCTTTAAGTATTTAAAAACTTAGTCTTTAATACTTTATAAGTTACTTATATTATATATTTTAAAAGTTAGTTATTAAACTAGCTTTAGTATTTTATAAATAATACTTTAAGTATTAAAAAGGGATAGGTTTTTAAGGTTTAAGATAAATAATCTAAATAGGTTACTATTAGATTTAAAAGATAAGTTAAAATAATTATTATTAGATAAATTAGTAGCTTTCTTACTAAGCTTAGGCTACCTTAGATTAAGTATAATAGGTTACTCTTTATTAAGCTAGTCTAAAAATCTAAAAGTCTCTTTCTAATAAGTAATTTAGTTTATATATTTAAATAGATTTTTATATATAACTTAGTAAACTAGGTTAAAATTCTATTCCTTTAGGCTTATTATAATATTTTTAGTATTCTTTATTTATAAAGGTAATAGCTAGACCTTTATATAGCTATTTCCTTTCTTATATAAGTATCTCTTACCTTTTCTTTAGTATTTTTTAATAATAAAGGCTTTTTTATTATAAGCTTTTTATTCTTATTAAAGTATTTTAAGATCCTTTAAAAAGAATAGCGATTTTATAGTAAGAATCTCCTTAAATACCTTTAAAAGCTTTCTTTTTAAAAAAGAGTTTATAGGCTAATTAGTTATAATTTATATATTACTACTAGTTAATATATACTAAGGTATATATAGTATTAAGTTAGTAATAATAAGTATAATAGTTATAATATATTGTACTATATAAATAGTTACTAAGTTAGTAATAATAAGAATAATATTTATAAAGGTATAGGTATAATATTCTAAAGTTAAAAGGTTATCTCTTTATTTTTATCTACCTAAGTAATACCCTATTTATATATACTATAGAAAATAAGAAGAATTCTTTTATAAAAGTTATAGTAATTTCCTATAAAGAAATCTAAGTAATTTCCTTAGATATAAAATCTAAGGGAAATCTTAGTAACTTCTCTTAATATAATCTCTAAGGGAAATCTAAGTAACTTCTTCTTACTAGTAATCCTAGGGAAATCTTAGAGAAGTAGGAAGCTATTATATATTACCTATCTAGCCCTAATAATACTATAAGTACTATAAGATAGGATATATTACTAAATACTATATAGTAAAAGTAGTATATAACTAGTATAAAGCTAGCGCTTATTTAAATAGTAAAAAAGATAAGTGCCTAACTATTATAAAGTAAAGGAGTAAGATAAAGTACTACCTATATAAAGGTATATACTTAGCCTAGTTCTAGGCCTACCTTATTATATAAAAGGTATAAGATATAGTAAAAGAGGAGTATTTATATTAACTATAATAATTTATACTAGCCTAAATACCTATAATAATAATAATAGGGCCTACTTTATAGTTTAGCCTTAGCCTAATACCCTTATAAATACTACTTTTAAAGTAAAAAGGGTTACCTTTACTAGCCTTAATTAACTATAAGTTATAAAACTATATATAATCTTAGCTATATTTAATAAAGTTAACCCTAAATAATAAGGCCTACTAGTTAAGTTCATAAGTAAGCTAATAGTATATTAATATTAAATTAAAGATTATTATAAAAATAAAAGGCTAGTTAATTAACTATAATTAGATAAGACTATAACCTAGCCTTAAGGCTAAGAATAACTATAGTAATTATAAAAGAGAGGTAACCTAGAAATAAGTTATCTTTAAAGGATATAGTAATAGTAAAGGATAATAATATAACTAGCTAATCCTTTAGAACTAGGCTAAGTAGATAGGCCTTATAAGAAGCTATTTAAATAAATAATAAAAGATAATACTAAAGCTAGGGGCTAATATAAACCTAGCCTAGTAATAGAGTAGAGTAATATATATAGTAGTTTTCTCCTAAAAAGGTTCTACTATAGAGATATATAGTAGATATACTAGGATTAGCTATAGGCTATAGCTAGAGTAATTTCAATAATAATAATAATAATACTATTAGAATACTTCTATAATTAGAAATTAACTAAAATATTTATATATTTTATATTATAAGTATTTAAAGAAGCTAGTTTATAAAAAAGCTAGTTAATAAGGATAAAGGTATTATAAAAATAGCTTAAACTAAGCCTAGAAGAAAAAAGGAAACTAAAAGGTATAGATCGGATTATTAGATCTTTTAAATTATATAAAGGCCTAGGTTATATATAAGGAAAAAGTAATTAGCCTTTTATAACCTTTTATACTCTCTCTATATTTAGATCTTATTTACTATTATACTCCTCTATATATAATAATATTAGTTATAGACTGCATTAAAGCCCTCTTCTAAAAAGTGGTTATATAAATCTATATTAATATTATAAAGCCCTTTATATATATTAAACCCTTTATTATACTAAAGATTTAATATAATATATAATAGCTTCCTACTTCCCTAAGATTCCCTTAGGATTACTAGTAAAAATAAGTTACTTAGATTTCTCTTAGAGATTATACTAAGATAAGTTACTAAGATTTCCTTTATATTTTATATCTAAGAAAATTACTTAGATTTCTTTATAGAAAATTACTATAACTTTTATAAAAGAATTTCTTTTATTTTCTATAGTATATATAAATAAAGTATTACTTAAGTAAATAATATATACTAAGGTATGTATAGTGCTAAGTTAGTAATAATAGGTATAATGGTTATAGTACACAGCGCTGTATTTATAGTTACTAAGTTAGTAATAATAAGAATAATATTTATAATAGTATAGGTATAATATTTTAAAGTTAAAAGGTTATCTTTTTATTTTTATTTACTTAGGTAATACCCTATTTATATATACTATAGAAAATAAAAAGAATTCTTTTATAGAAATTATAGTAATTTCCTATAAGGAAATCTAAGTAATTTCCCTAAATATAAAATCTAAGGGAAATCCTAGTAACTTCCCTTAGTATAATCTCTAGGGGAAATCTAGGTAACTTCTCCTTATTAGTAATCCTAGGGTAACCTTAGGGAAGTAAGAAGCTATTATATATTAGTAAATAAATATAAAGAGATAACCTTTTAACTTTAAAATATTATACCTATATTATTATAAATATTATTCCTATTATTACTAACTTAGTAACTATATATATAGCGCTATACACTATAATTATTATACCTATTATCGCTAACTCAGCACTACGCGCACCTTAGTGTATATTATAATATTACCTAAATAATAATACTTTTTTTAGGTACTAATTTTTATTTTAATTACTTTAAATTCTTATCTTTAATAAATTCCTATACTAGACTATAACTAATAGGAATAAAGGTTATGTTTAGGGCCCTAAAGTGCTAGTACCTGAAAATCCTTACTAAAAGATATCTTTACTGCCTAATATAATTAGTAGAAATATTTAGCCCTAGAAAGAAGAAAGAGGTACTGGTGCGTGTGTCTAGGGGCTTATTTATATAAGAGGTACTCTAGATAAATATCTTAATTATCTACTCTATATGAATACTATCATATACCCAGTTGTCTAGCTATTTAAAGAGAGGTGCCTAGATAGGCTGATCTTAAGGTGTTCTTATTTAACAGCCTCCTGTGAGCGGGTCTCCTTGCTTATATTATACCCCCCGTATTGGTTTTAAGAACCTCTTTAGAATTGTCCGCTCTTCCTCTTTATTAATTGAGTCCTCGAATCGGCTTTGGAATGGAACCAAGCCAATGATGTTCTTATCCCTAGGGACTTTAAAGGGCTTCTTATCTCTATGAATACCAGGGCCTCGCAACTTAAAGCGGCAATAGGACAAGAAGCGATTATGATAAAGTTGTGACCCTTGCCGCAGGGGCCGTTGCAAGTGTCTCGCTGAGGACATTGCTGTGTCTGAATTTTGGCGAAGAGTTGATCTCATCATTGGGATAGAGCGTTGGGCGGAACTATCCCTTGCCGTGCCTTTATAGTGAACGACCGCCTCGATTGTGTTTCCCATTCTCGAGACCGGGAAATTCTCTCGTGGGTCCGCGACAATATCTGGCCAAATGAAGTTGCTCTCATTGTACTCTGGCGTGTCACAAAGTCTTTGCTCCATGGGATCTTTCGCATTTGTTGCGGTGAGGTGTTGCGCAAAAAGACCAGTCTCGCTATCGTGGTTCAGCAGATCAAGACCATCCGAGGTGATCACCTGCCCAGGATGTCCCGATGCTCTTCCTCCACCAATGATGACCCCTTTCGAATTGAGGGTCGCACAACCCACAAGAGCATCGACTCGAATTGCTTGACGCTGCTCAACTGTCTCAATCTGATTGTCGCTTTCGGTCTGACGATTGCGGATGTCACTGTCCCTCCTCCCGCCTTCCTCCTCTACTCTGATCCAGTCTTCGCTTGTTCGAGGGAAGACTTCGGCCCCGTCCTTTGGCGCAGAAGGTTGGCGTATCTTCAACATGAATCGCCT
>NIGB01000001.1:3800781-3814415 GCA_003055145.1 Escovopsis weberi | reverse complement strand
AAAAAAAACCCCCCCCCCCCCCCCCCCCCCCCCGCGGAAAGGACTGGACAAGTTCATCTAACGATGCAAAGCTGTCTTCTCTCATTTCATCGAGATTCTCGATAGCGTCCTGAAAGAGGCTGTCTCGGTCTGAATCGTGCTTCTCCTCTTCCTCCTTGATGCCATTCATCGGAAGCAAGGCGGGGTTTGACGCAGACTCGGTGGACTGTGATGGTCGCGTAAAGGCTGATCGCGTGAAATCTTGATCCTTCACACGAGCAGAGGAAGCTTTCCCTTTCTCAGATTGCTTGTGAGTAATATCTGAGAGGCCTTCAAATGACCATGTGAGCCCTAGGTGATTCTGGGAACCTGACTGAAGGAGCTGGAGAGAATTTAGGTCTTCCGTCCGGTTCAAGCTTTGGACAACCTCCTTCGAAGAAGGCCTTAGCTGATTGTATTCCTGCGTCGTGATCATTGAGCCGAAATTGGTTCTTGATCCTTGAGTGAGATCGAAGTCTCGTCCCCCATGAGGGCTTAGGAATTCATCGCCCATTTTGACAATTTTTCCTAGGGTTATAGCTCTCGATACCGATCCCTGGACTTCCCAGAGCTTTGCTTTATCACTCGATAATGGATCTGTCGTAAAACTGGTGATCCTTGAGCCCGATGAGAGAAGCGCTTGTGGCTGTATCCCTAAGCTCTGCGAAGAAATCGATTCATATGGATGGGTCAACAAGCGCTCATAGCCTTGGCTCTCCCTTTCTCGAATGTTGTTCATCAATGGAATCGCTGGCTGGAATGACGTCATCTCTTCTTTTCGGAGCATCTCTCTTTCTTCCGGGCATGTGTTCCAGACGCGCTGCCGCAAGTTTTCTGTTTCAAAGACTGTCAGGAGAAACTGAGAATGAATTGCTAAAATTCTCCCACTACAATGGGGGCCACGGCATCGTGGCCAATGCAGAGACTCTTTTTGTCACTCGTGGAAGCCTCCTCTTTACCTCTTCCCCAGTCTGTACCCGGCCCCATTATCTTGGCTTCATCAGACAGTGCGGGAGATGACCTCTTCTTCTCGTTTGCCAGTCTGAGGACTGACTTCTGGGGTGAAAATGCCTGTAGAGGAGGCTCGTGCTTGGCCGCTGATTCATTCGTGCTCGAGGCAAAGCGAGCGAAGCGGGTCGTGCTCCTTGCCTGAGCTGCGATAGGACGACCATCGTGCTCAATTCCGTCTGCCGTGGAATCAAAGAATCTCGTGGCTAAAATCCTTGATTCACTGTGACACTTGTCCACATGCCCACAATGCGGCTTTAGATTTCCCACGATCTGTTTCTCGACCCTTCTGTCCCCAGTCGACAGGGAAGTCATTGTTAATGGAGTCGGAGCAAATGTGTCCCGGCTTTGAAAAGCGTCTGCTTCAAGGGGCTGCGCCGAGGCCGAAGGGTCCTGTTCGATCGATGATGAGTTCATTGCTGCCTGACGACCATCAGGCGATAACATCTGTGATCTCTCAGGCCTATCTTGCGAGAAGAGCGTTCGATTTTCTGGAGCATCTTTTGTTGATACCCCCCGAAAGTGACTTTCCCAGAAAAAATGAACCGATCGTTTGCGATCATTCCACCTGATGGCAAGCTCATTTCCCATTACCGTTGTCCTCGAATCTGCATGCTCGTCATCGATGAGGGGAAGTCTTGATGCGCGTCGTTGAGGGCGACTCTTTGAGCGAGGATATGAAAGATTGATCGATGGAGTCATGCTCCTTGGGCACCGATCTCCAACATTCGCGGGACTTTTGGAGGTAAGGTTGTCCGTGGAAGAAATCTCTTGCCTTCTGACCACCTGAAAGCTTTGATTTGATGTTTGGGAAGTGGAGAGCTGTGAGCCTTTTGCTTTCTGCCCTTGTGGGCGCTCATCATCCCTGGTAGGTGGCTGCTGCGTTAGAGACAGATTTGTGATAGGGGTCAAAGACAGAGCACCGAAGCCTTTAACAGGATATGGCGAAGGTGTCCGAAGAGTCCTTCTTGTCATTGAGCATGCGCTTGAACTTCTTCCCACATCCAGATCTCTCTTCGCATCAAGTCGGGCGAATGAAGATATTGAGGCGATTCTCTTTTGTCCCCGTCTAGATTGAGCAGCAGCAACATCGGTCGGCGTGGCTGGAAACGCTCGTAAGGCGGCGGCGGCGGCGGCGGCGTAAGAGAGCGATTGATGAGACTCGCGTCGACTGGTTGCCGATGTAGCATTGGGAATCTCAGCTATCTCGTTGATCGGCGACTGGTTGGTGGCCCCAAAATCCTGGTTAGCAAAAAATGAACACAATGGAGTGCATACGGGGTCCAGACTCTGTCCAGACAGGAACATGCAGGATGGAAAACGCATCATCGTTTTTAGAGGACGTGACTCCTGAAACCGTTTTGGGAGGCCACGCCAACCTTCGCATCATTGCTCTGCAACTCCTCGGCAAATCGATATACGGTACGGAGTAGTCCGCGCCAAGAAATGCCGATGCCTCGCCAGACCTGATTGCTCACTTGGAACTGCGCAGCGCGCCTTCGTGATCCCCTATTCATGACCCGTGCACTTTGAAGGAGTTATGCTGTCTTTGGAGTAGATTGTGCCGAGGCAGTAGCATATGCCAGGAGGAATCATAGCAGCAGTGCCCCTAGAAATGCTTCGCATAAGTAGATAGAAGCTAGATGGAGCCAAGCACGTTCTTCAATCGTCGCAATCTGCAGTGTCTCGATATCGAAAAGATGTACGGAAAATAGAGTGCGAAATACCGTTTCGATCAGGAGTAGTAGTATGGAGGGTACAGCGATGCACACTGCAAGTAAGCCATTGATTGATGATGTCTTGTGCATCCGTGGTTCGGCGATGACGTATGCATTTGAACTGCCCTTTGGAGTTCGAGGTAGGTACATACGGAGTAGTATGCACGAAGTTCCTTTTCTCCACGTGCATGCCTTGCAAGTGCAGGCTCGATCCGCAGAGTCCGCGTTCCCGCGATCCGCACCACCCGGGGTCGAAGCGGGCCACCGCACTAGGTAGGTACTCTAGCCTGATGCGTCTTTAGCGCATGTGCCTGGCCATACTAATCCAGTTTCGGAGGCTATCGGTTGTGATATGGTGCTGTGTTGCCTTTTCAATCTCCTCCGGTCAAGTTGCCTCCGGAAGCTTCTTGGCGGCCCTTTTTGAATCGTGAGGTCTTCTTATCGTATTAGGATGTGCCAACATCAAATCTCGGTCCTGTGGAAGCGCCCAAAGACAAGCTTTCTTGGATGCTTCCGCTGTGATGTACATAGTACTATGTGCCTGTACATACTACCAGTGCGGTCTGTACATACCAAAGGTACTCGTAATAGTACTTGTGCTCGTACTCCGTATATACTATGTCCAGGTTTTGATCCAAGTGGTGAATGTTACTACAAGGGACCCCGGTCGGATAAAGAAGACGCCAAGAGACGTGTTCCATCATGGGTCAATTGAGCTCTATGTACGGAGTATCAATGGAACCCCCTTTCCCTCCCCCAACGCTGGTACTATACCTACTGTATGTAGTAGTTGCCGAAGAAAGGACTTGTCGCTAGGAGCTAGAAATCATGTCCTGGCTTGCCCTTTATTGTAAACAGAGGTATACTAAGTTACACGGAAGGCGATGCAGTCAAAAGTCCACCCATCTTGGCTTACAGAGTCGTGAAGACATGTAGATACATTGATTGAAAACACCCCCTCCAGAGCCCCATTTGACAAGAGTGGTTGCCTCGAAAAATGAACTTGGACGCCTATGTTTTGGCGCCGGCTAGGGACAAATCTTCATTGTGCCTTGTTCCGACACCATTGACATACTCTTGCGCCAAACGTGGATAGTCTTCGTCAAGATCATCATACTCGCCCTCGGATTGGGTTGAGTGATTTTGACCTGTATCCGCTTGGGGTGCCCCTTCTTCGCCTAGTTTTTCTTCTTGAAGTTGATCCGAAGTGCGGTTGACTGGTTGACTGCCTTTTGATGCTGCCTTTCCACTCTTCTTCCCCTTTCTGCTCTTGGCTTTGGCCTTCTCCAACAGTCTTTTGCGATCCGCTTCTTCTCGGCGATGACGACGATCCTTGATCTCATAATCTCGAATCAATGTCCGAGGAGGTTCGCCGAAAATGCGCTCATACTCGCAGAACTCACATATCCAAACGTCCTCCAGCTTTGGCGGATTGTGGTAGTAGTTGCTGGTGGCAAGTTGCCGCCGGTTCCGAGCCGCCCCAAGGAGCTCCTTCTCTAGACGACGGCGGGATTTTGTGTTAAGATTTGCTGATCGTCTGCTGCTGGCCTTGGAAGATTCGTCTTGGTTGGCGGATGGATTCGTGTTTGTGGCTGATGCAAGACCTGATGCAGCCTGAGCTCCGTGTCTCAACAAATGACCTGTTTGGATATGAGCTGAGTCCAGGATGGGGTAAGTTGCAAAAGCTCACCCGGCCATTGAACAGCCCCAGGCACTTGCGACTCGCATGTGAATGTGAACTGGGTCGTAGCAGGCATTGTCCTCGCTGCAGTAGAACGCTGCAGCAGCAGACTCACATTCTCCTGGCCTTGGAATGGGAGTTTCTCGGCGTTGGCGATGGCATTTGAGATAATGCTGCTATTACCCTGGCCTGGCCAGATTAGAATGAAAAGTCAGCAAGACTCGACCCACAATAGAAAGGCTTGGCTTCATCAAGCTCTGGGACGAGGTCCCCCAGTTGCAGTGACGAGAGCAGACTCGAGGTCTGAATATACGAACCGAGTGGCAATGAGGATTGACCCATCTTGGGTCGTCCTGCCCAAATTCCATTTCCATCCGGTAAGCTTCGCAAAGGACTCCTGGCATTCCTTGATCGGCTCAATCTCCCCCTTCCAGATCCTGAGAGGTCCTGATTGCTAGTGGCGTAGGCGCTATGACTTGAGAGTCTGGAATTAGGTTGCTGAGGTTGGTCGCCCACTGGGTCGCTCATGGGTGATGGCGTTTGGGTTGATATGGCCAGCGAGCTTATCTCGGTGTTCAGGGAATGTGCACCACTCAGAATCGCGTCTCCAACAGTCGGAATTTTTCGCTTCTTTTTATTGTTCGTATTCTCGAAAGATTCATACCCGTCCGCCGACGAGGTGACCGACGGTGGTGGTTGCAAATCGATTGTCTGATTTTGTGTGAGTCTTTGGGAGGGGCGAATAACTCGACTCAGGGACTTTGGAGAAGTTCGTGTTGTAACTGTATTCCTCCAAGCGGCGTTATCTTCATTCTCTCCGGCTAGAGCAAAGCTAGCTCTTCCTGACGGGAGATGTGCAATAGCTTCATGGCGCCGCGCAGTGTCCACTGAGCTCGTGGAATCGCTGCCAGGTGTAATGGCATCAATTTTGGCCTCGTGCTGTGGATAAAAGAACAAAGGGATGCTATCATGGGTCGAGGGCGGATATCGGATCGAACCAGCTGTTTCAGGAGATATTCGTTCTCGAAGCCGCCTCTTCGGAAGTGGTCGAATCGGCCGATCAGGGAACAGCAGAGATACGGTATCAGGAGACATGTTCGATGGCAGTCTGATGTTGTCTGGAATCGGACTCATTGTTAACGCTCAGTTCGATACCTTTCATGGAGTCTGGTAACTTGAGACCCATCCTCAAAGGGATGATGCGAAGTCTCGTGTCACTCAGGAAGTGCTCTGTTCTCTCAAAGGTGCAGAACTTCCCGTTTGTACAGAGCTGAGCGACGAGACAAGAAGGAGGATGAATCTACCTATTGCGCATCGTAAAGAAAGCGACAGCCAGCCCAAAGCAGCAAGAGCACGTATTTGAACAGCGAGAGCGTTTCGGGCGAAGAATGTGTCTGACGAGCGCTCGATTCCGGACCCACAAGAATGACCTGCTCTTCGCAGCAGGATTCAGGCAGTAGTCAAATTTCAAATTCCAGGCCGTCGGCAAGCGTGAGGAATGGCTAAGCCGGGAAAAAAAAAAGGGGGGGGGGGTAGTGCGATCTTGTTGGACCCTCGGTGCGAGCTGGTTTATCGTTAGCATGTGCGGCATGGGATGTCTATTGAACCCATCTCTGGGCTCTTTCAAGCGACGTCGCCTGGTTTCATAGCAGCGATCAAGTTTGCGAAGCAGCCATAAGACTGCGACGTGGGGCCTCCGCGGTATATATTGCCGGCCACGTAACCGACGCAAGTCACAAGTGCGGGACAAAGAAGTTGCTGTTAAGACGGAGGCACTCTGACCTGAGAAGGATATGTCGCCGCTATGATTTCGATGAAGGTCGGGAAAATAAACCCGTTCGGGGCGACGGACCTCGGAGTCGCCTTCAGAGTGCTGCGGGAAATTGTCGCGGATGTTGATTCTGAGTTGAATCAATGCCACTTTTGATTGTAGAGGCAGTATTGATAATGATGCTGTGTGATTAGGAGGTGGGACTGGATGGCTGTTCCAGTGCTCGTGCGATAGATGTAATATTAAGTAAGCACCGAGAGATACGGAGTACAATTGATCAATTTGATCAAGTGTTTATCCATCTGTCAGTACGGAGCACCTGCCATAGTACCTACTCTGTACGCGGGCAACCTCAGCTTATAATGCACAGTACTATGACGGAGATCAAGTGCCACAGGGCTACCAGGACCCGAAGTTTCGGGTTTCACTAGTACCGAATCTACCTCTATAGAAGACTTCGTAGAAACACTTTTACAAGTCGTCAAGGAGAATCTATATAAGACCCAAAATCCCTTAGTACTACTACTTATCACTCTATAGGAGTGTGTTTTAAAAACACTACTAAGAGTTTACCTTTTTATATTCACCTTGTCTTAGGGCTTGTAATAACCTATTGTCTTGAAAGAAAGGGTTAAAGAAAGCCAAACTACTAGTACTAATACTACTGCCACTCTGTATATTTACTAAGTGTACTCCATAGTGCCAGGCCTGCACTCACGAGGTTGTTTGTGGAATTACCTAGTAGTACTAACTAAGTGAGCTGATATACGGTATTAAACGCTTTCTTCATACTGTGCAATATAGTGGACACACTGTAGCGAGCAGGTACGAGTACGGGTGTTGATCCTTCGATCTCTTCATCGAAATCGCAATGGTCGCTTTGCCTTTTTGTCCTATCAAGACCTACTGTCGACTGGAATTTATAAACATTCACCGCTGGAAACGGCTCTCATTTTAAGGGCAAGGCATTCGATTCATCACATTGACTTCCAGAAGGCGATTTGGACGATTCGACGTCAAGTTCAAGGCGATACGCCAGATCTGCTTCCAACTTGAGCATCAACCGACAATAATATTCTCGCGAAATCTGCGCGCTTGGATCTTCGCCCACCAATTTGGACCTCTACAGGATCATCCATTCCTCAAACCACCAAGGATTTCCTCAATGGCGCCTCCATCGCCACGGCGATCATCACGAGCGCGCACTCTCAACTCCCAATCTCAACATTCGTCAATATCCTCCGGAACGTCCGGGCGCGTTGAGCGGAACACCAGATCAGTGAACAAGCCGTCATCGGGAAAATCGACGCCCAGTGCCTCTCTATCGTCCGAGCCTCTCGACGACCTTGACGATACCCTCCTGAGTCGAAGACGGAAACGTGGTCACGAGGAGGAGCTTGAAAGATCGACGAGAAATGAGCTATCAGATGCTGCCAACGAAGTCGATGATGGCCAGGAAGAAGAGGACGAAGCTGTCCGCTGCATTTGCGGCTCTGAAGAATATCCCGGCCGTCCTCCTGTAGATGGCCCAGATGCCGACTTTTTCGCCTCAATCGAGCTCACTGACGACGTCACTGGATTTTTCGTCCAATGCGATGTCTGTAAAGTGTGGCAGCATGGCGCTTGTGTGGGGATATTCAGCGCTGAGAGTTCCCCCGATGAGTATTTTTGCGAACAATGTCGCAAAGATCTTCACAAGATCCATTCGGCCAGCAATGGGTAATTGCTTCCCAACCTTTTGTGTCATTGTGGAAGAAGGGCTAATCAGCATATTGTCCTACAGACAGAAATACTCCAAGTACCTACCCCTCACACGACCCTCACGAACTACGTCTCGGGCCACATCAATCGCTGGTGGAGGAGCGCGGTCACCGAAACCAGGGAGTTCCAAGGCGGCTCGCCCAAATGTTGCCTCGCAGACCTCCAAACGTCGCTCGACAATGAACAGCCGCGATGCAGCTTACGATGACGAACAACTTCGCCGAGCTATCGAAGCAAGTAAGGAGGAGACTACCCACGAAACGAATGAGAACATCATCAATAGGCGAACGAAGAGAGGACGCAGTAATAGCCAAGAGTCAGTAGGATGACATTTCTCATGATTTTTGCCACTAACGGCGAGCCAGCAATAATTCACACCCGAAACGACAACGAACAAATTCTCGTTCCATTTCTCCAGTCGCAGATCACATCGAAGCGTTCGGCCGAGAAGACTCTGACGAGGAGACACATACGCGGCATAATACGAAGAATACTCGTCAAGGCAGACATCAAGAACGACCAGAGAAGGACGAGAAGGAACGGTCACGACAGGACAACTCCAGCAAGCGTAAAGGGCGAGCAGAACGGCGCCGCACTGAGGGTTAGTAGACAACCTGGCGAAACCTGTCTTGAGCGGCATGCTAATTCAAGCAGAGTCGGATGTATCGGAAGAACTGCCACTGGCCATCTCAAAGACTGCTGTGAACAAGACCGTTGAGATGCCCCATGCCGAGCCTATACCCCCCGCAATACCGGTCCCGGGAACTCCGCCGACCATACCCTCGGCGACGACGCAGTCCCAGAAAAGATCGTCTCGGAGTACTCATAAAAGAGGACGAGGAAGAAATCAATATATGAAAGATAGGATCGGAGATCTTGATGAATCTCCACCTCGCTCTATGTCTCGGGATGTCGCAAAGGCCGCCGACGAGCCAGTCGTTTCCAGCGGCGTCAAGCCCACCAACGACCAAAAGCACGGCTCAAAGGCTAAAGCTAATGGCGCAAATAAAATGAGCATGCTTGATATGAAGCGTCGGGTCGCGGCAATTATGGACTTTATTTCCAAGACACAGATCGACCTAGCTGCGGAAGCCCCCTTTAGTCGCAGTGGAGCGATAACGGACTTGACTTCATCTTCACAAAATCACCAAGCATTGACAGCGAGCAGCGCTTCTAGGAAGGAGCGGGATGCGAGCACCTTGCTCGGATCATCAGATGGCAAAGCCTTCAAGGACTTAAGTTGCATCGAAATGATGGATGTCCTGACCAGAGATATGGTCAAGTGGCAGAATCAATACTTTTAGCCCCTCCCCTTCTCCTCAACCCCCTTCAAATTCTGAGCGCAGATCGTTGATACTGGACCTACGAGTTTCTGGACGTAAGGGCATAGCGGGTTTCTGATTGATTTTTCTCCCCCGAGGTTTTCGTTGTCGACGGCGAATCGTCATCTCTATGGCTGGGAAAAGGGATGCAATCTGTTTCTACGAAGTACAAGTATCATGCCCCTTGATAGCTTCCTGATGTATGTTTGATTTAGTTATCGACGGCAGATCCGTTTTCTCCGCTGGGATCATGTTTGACGCCCCCTGAAACAATAGGGCCGGAGGCCAACAGGACACACGTCCAGTGCCTCTCGCTGATTTAGTAGAAAGAAAGAGGATCTCACAACCTGGATTGTACTCTTTTGCGTCTTCATAACCTTTCTATGACAGATTTCGCTTTTCGTTCAAGTTTCTGCGCTTTTCTGGCCTGATTTAGACTGAGTGAGGGCTCAGCTAAGGATAACTCGTAGGCTCTTCTTGCTTCCTCGGAGACATCGTCCAAAATATATTTGCCCAAGTTCCCACTCCGCCACTGCGACAGCAAGCGAGCTGCTGCTTCTTGCAGGTTGGGCATACCGCCTGCCCTTAATTTGCCATCCCGCCTTGATACGGCGGCAAGCAATTCATCGACGTCGTTTGTCGGCTCGCTGTACCGCTTGTAGATATGGGGGTCCCAGAGATTCATCTTGTATAGAAGGTAATCTGCAAGAATCTCGTCCGGGATCAACCCTTTCTTGATGCCCTGCACCAGGGCGACTTTCATCATCGTCTCTCCATCCTCAACATAAGGCTGAAAGATGCCGGGAGAGTCGAGAGCAAAGACTCCTGCACCATGGCCGTCTTTCTCCTCGGCCATGATGCGAACAGACGTGCCCAGCTTGCGAGTGACCCCAGCCTGATCCCCGGTCTTCGCCGCCTTGGCCTTTCCTGGCAAGCCAGTGCTTCTGAGGGCATTAAGCAGCGTGCTCTTGCCAACGTTGGGCATGCCAACGATGAGGACGCGCAAGCCTGTCAGCGAATCCATCTCGCGCGCTTTGACCTGGAGCCGTTTGAAGACGGCCCTCGTGCTCTCGGAGCTGTTTTTGTTCCAAAAGACTGCGTCATCGCCGTGTAATTTGCTCAACACCCCTTTGACCCCGTGGCTGTCGCTGCCAAGATCTGCCTTGGTGTAGATGATGAGTCTCTGACAGCCAGCAATTGCTTGCTCGAGCTTCGGATTGCGCGTGGACAACGGGAGGCGAAAGTCTCGACACTCGAGAACGAGCGACATGTTGGACAAGACGTTCTTGATCTCATTTAGCCCACTCAAGTGATGGCCTAAGAAATATGTTTTCGGGATGCTTGAGGGGCTGATGAATGACTGGCGCGGTATGAAAGGTACCATGGTGATGAAGATCGGCGGGCCTTTCTTTCAAAATGCATGTTCCCGCCGAGTCACGACATTCGGCGGGGTCTTTGCCTGCCGTTGTGGATCTTGTGCTTGATGGCCGAGATGCGAAGAGTTGGATATATCAATCCTAGTACTTCGAAGATTCTGATGCTTGTGGTCGTGAAGTCAAAATAGCACGGGACCTGTTCGCCGTAACCCGTCCTCGTACTACTCCGTACCTATTAGTACCTCACGACCGGACATCCACAATTTTTGCCTTACTAAGCAGCTCTTGGTTCGAGCCCATTTCGGAATGCGCGAGACCGGCTTGATCGCTTCATTGATACGGCTATAGGTACGGATGGAAATCAATTGTTCTAGATCCTATTAATGATGATGATCTGACCTTGGCTCTAACGCAATTGACGGGTTATTGAGAAGAGTGGAATAACACTTCGTCCCCCAGTGTGTTACGATAGGGGGAGACATGCCCCAAATTTGAATGAACTTGCTTTCGCCTTGAGGATTGACGACTTCGAGTCGGCTTGTATTCAAAGCTTTATCACACGAGGATGGGTGGTCATGCGCTTTAATTCACATGGTCTTCAAGGCGTCAAGGACTGCCTGCCGTGATAAGAACGTCACTGGTATATTCCCTGAGAGCCCCCCTGCTGTCTGAGAAGAATTCCACGCGCCTGAGCGGCTTTATATGTGAAGGACCCTCCTCCCCTTAGCGCAGCTAAGATCGCATTATGAGTTCGCAAGAAAGCCTCCATCCCTCTCCACCCTCTCCACCGAAGAAAAAAGTCAGGAAGATCCGTGGACAACGGGCGATACAAGTATCGCGGCGCAACAAGCCAAACAGTGTGAAAGCTACCACTCATGAGCCAGTGGAGACTTTGATCGATGGGCCTCACCGAGGGCGTGGTGGATGAAAAGGATTAAGGGATGAAAATTTATCTGTGAAATGACGTGTCGAATAAATAGGCTCTCCTTGGAGCTGGGTATCTTATGTCGGTGTCTGATCCTGAGCTACCGTAATTGGTCTTTTTCTTTCCACTTTTCTCGCTCTGCATTGTATCGTCCCTGACCGGAATAGTGAATTGACTGAGGACCCCCAACGACTGACCGCGTCGATGCCAACATATATCTTGAGCAAAGAATGATGTTCAGCAAAAGGCGAGAGCTGTGACCATCCAAACCATGGCGGAGTCGTCAAGAAAGCTCAGCTGTCGAATACTCGGTTTATTTGATATGGTTGAAAAGGTCAGCGCCCAGACTCCCGTTGACATTCGCAAGGTCGACAAGCTCGGGGATCATAGGAGGTGGTGTATGAGTAGGCTTTTGTTGGGAGACAGGTGATTCCTCAGAACCAAAGACGTTTGAGCGTCGCTTGGGCTGAGAGTCTGTAGACATGAAGCGTTTGAACCAACCGCTAGAGCGTTTTGATTTTCGCTCTTCGCCGACGCTGGCACCACTTTGGCTTGTTGGACGACTGGCATTAGACATGGAGACACTCCTGCTGGCCGGTAATTGAGCGTCTGTATCATTGTTATTCATCGAGGTCCTACTCAAGAGACGGATCACACTCCCAGGTCGACCGGGTTCGGAGGGGCTCGGGGGAGTCTCGGCCGCAGGTCGTTGAGGCCACCGTTCTCGATTACCATTTTTTGGAGAGGACATCTCCTTGAGGCCAGAAATAGTCTTTGACCCTGAGCCATCATGTCTCGACAAGGGCGTCTCGGGCGGCGTAGGAAGATCAGATTCGGTAGAGCGTTTGGGGGGAGGAATGTCCGTGCCATCTGTGATGCTGCCAAAATTGAAATCAAGGACGGGCAGCTCAAAGCTCGTGAAAGGTGCGTCGTTGTTGTTGTTGACGCTAGACGGCATTGCTCTCGACATTTTCGAAGATGGAACAAAGTGGCAATAGAAGCGGGTGATGGAGACCTTCTCGATATAGCGAAGATGAAAGGGGGAAAAATGCGATATAGGGCAGCTGATCAAAGGGGTGGACAGGCAAGCGCAAGGTTTGCGAACACTTCAGATGACGAAGATGCCCGGCGAGGCGAGGCCGAAATTTTTCTTCTTTTCTCCCCTTCACTTTGGGCAATGCAGTTTGAGGTGAGGCAGCGCAGCCCACGTCGACAATCTCCGCACGAGCAGCTTCCGAAGCCTTTCAACAGAAATCTGCTGGAGGGAGGGCAGCACCTGACGTCGGCAAATAAGAGTACTGAGAACGAGTCGAAGACGAGGTCCCTGGTTTGCAGGAAGCTTTGCTGGGAGGTACTTCAAATTGGAGGGTTTGGAACGTAGCATAAAGTAGTACTATTGAGTAGTAGTACTTTGAAGCAGGCGAGCCGTTCCACTGCAGTGGGACCGGTAGTACTAACTTCAACAAGTTCCAGTTGGTACTCGTGCTCGTATGGATTGTTCTGGGTTGCCAAATTCGCGGCTGCAGATGCAGGTTGCAAGAGCGATGCAGCCTGGCAGGGGAGGGGATGGGCGCTCGGGTGGCTTGTGACGACAGGGATGCTGCTTCCAAATTCCAAGTTCCAACGCAGGTACGAGACGGAAACCTTGCGTTGGGTCGCTGGGCTGGCGGCGCAGAGGGGCGTAGATTGTCGTGACTGGTCTTCGAATGGCAAGCGGCCCCTGCAATCAAGGCGTGGCGATTGGAAGGCGCGGAGGAGCACTGTCGTTTCCGGGGAAGGAAGAAATCGGCCACGATCGATGAGATCGCATGCGGCAGCAAAGCTCAGTCGTTCCTGGCTGTTGCACTATTGAGCACTTCAAGAGTCCTCGCAAGGGACAAGCTTGTACTTTGCGGGTAAGTCAGAATCCTTCTCGTACTCGCAGGCATGCAGTCGAAGAGAGGGGACAATGAGGGGCACGAGACTATAACACTCGGAGGGGCAGAAGGTGGATTGATGGATCCAGATCAGTGGAAAGCCGAGAAGGGGGGGGGGAAGGCGGGGGAGAGGCGGGG
>NIGB01000001.1:3768680-3800769 GCA_003055145.1 Escovopsis weberi | reverse complement strand
TCTTTATACCTGTCCCTGCCGACCCCATGTAGGGCAAATGAGGTGGGCTTGTGCTATCACGACTTCATCTTAGTGCTCTCAACCGCCTCGCCGCGCTGTCCCCGGACATTACTGAAGCTCTTGTTAACAGCCTCAAATGGAAGGCGCATCGAAGTGGAGTTCTCGGCTGGGGTGGTGGTGTGGGAGTCGTCGGGGCCGATTGGCACGATTCCGTAGTCGGCAGACAAATCCTGGCTCTTCCGTATCTATTGGAACAAGCCGTGCTCTGAACGAGAGCGCTTTGATCCAAAAAAAACCCCGCCCATCAGGTCTGTGGATGGCTCTTCTTGCGGAGTACCCGTGGGACCTGAGGTGTCAGGTGTCGTAAGTCTTAGCCTGCCCATTCGCGTACCTCATATGGACCAAAAACATTTCGAATTTCATGGCGCTGGACGAGATCCCGGGGAGGCGGGGGGTCCCGGGGCCCGTCACCTCGGGGTCGACTTTGTCTCAGAGAGATCAGAGTCCGAAGGCGCGAAGGGGGAAGGCGCTCGATCGTGAGGCAGTGCAAGTTGCCCATAACAGAGCCCGAAGGCCCGATTACGAGCACCCCCAGACTCTTGGAGACGAGCCTGCGATCGATTTGAACTTTCCGCGCTAGCACACTGCTCGATGGACGACCCATTTGCCTTTTTGGGCAATGCTCTCGAGGGCGATTGCTTCTGTTGGCAGCGCCCCAAATCCTGCGGTCGTCCTGAGCCGAGCGAACAGGCCTCGCCTCAAGTTCACTGTGGGAGTGATGTTTGCTAATTTCAAGGTTTTAGAAGATGCGTCTAAATCAATTGATTTCCCCGCAGATTGTGCTGAATACTAATAGTACTACTAGGAGGTCGCCTTCTACATTCGGAGTACGGAGTAGTACTCGTAATGTCGTGGAGAGCTCACACTTAGTAGTAGTAGTACGCATACCAGTAGGACTTCGAGAGCTAGTAACTCCGACACGGTCGATATGCTGCATGACGTACGCAATGCATTAGCCCCCCTCCACAATTTTGAGCTCCTGCAAGACTCACGGAATTGGTCGGCCAAGATGGAACTTCCTTCTCCGGCACTTCCAAGAAACTCAACGCTCGCCGGGCACGGTCAGCATCTACGAGACCACCATGAAAGCGCCGCTCAGCCTCACTCCCCCCTTGACGACTCTTCCAATCCGACCTTCATCATCAAAACTCCAATGGCTGCCTCGAGCCCCCTTACTCCCTCGACGGCAAGCCCGGTACATGACGGGACCCTACGGCTACACGCAGGCCAAGGCTTTGGTCTTCTCAGAAAATGGCGAACCGTCCAATGTGCTACAGTGGGTGCAATTCTCGAGGAATAAAATCTCCGGCCGAGAAAAAGGATGACTGAACAAAAGCAAGGCTTCATAACCATTCTATATCCCCTCAGCTGCCATCCGGTACTGTCCTCCTTCGAACGCTCGCGGCCCCCATCAACCCCGCCGACATCAACATGATCCAGGGCACCTATGGCTCCAAATTGGCTTTCACAACGTTGTTGGGAACCTCCGAGCCATCCGCGATCCCGGGAAGCGAGGGCGTTTTCGAGATCCTCGCGACAAGCGATTCCACCTCGCATCTTCAGAAAGGCGACTGGGTCGTGCCCGCAGCCTCGCAGTTCGGTACTTGGAGGACTCATGCGACGGCCAAGACGAGCGATCTGCTGAAAATTGACAAGAGCGGGTTGACAGCCACCCAAGTGGCGACTGTCAGCATCAATCCTTGCACAGCTTACCGCATCCTGCGATCGTATGGTCCCAACGCCGGCATACAGAATGGCCTCGGCATGAGGCCGTTAGATGTCGGGAGCGGCGCGATCTTCATCCAGAACGGTGCCAACTCTGGTGTCGGCAGGGCGGCCATACAGTTTGGAAAGCTCTGGGGATTGCGCAGCATCAACATCATACGCGACAGGGAGTCACCGGAAGAGACCGAGGCCTTAGTCAAAGAACTGAAGGATTTGGGTGCCTGGGAGGTAGTGACCGAGTCACAATTCCTATCAAGGCAGTGGAGCGATCATCTGGCACGTTTGACCAGGAACGGACGTGACACAATTGGGCTAGGATTGAACTGCGTCGGCGGCAAATCTGCAACGGCCATTGCCCGGTCATTGAGCAAGGGGGCCACAATGGTGTCTTACGGCGCAATGTCGAGACAACCCTTGAGCCTTCCGGTGGGCTTGCTCCTCTTTCAGGACATTCGCGCCGTTGGCTTTTGGCTCACTCAATGGAACAAAGATGATCCTCATGGAAGGGCGCTCATGATCAACGATGTCTTGGGTCTGATCAGAACGAGTTGGTTCCACGATGTGCCGGTTCGAGAGATCCAATGGGACAGCGAGACAAGCCTTTCTGTCCTTCGTGATGCGGCGCAGGAGGGACTCCAAGGTTTCAAAAAAGGCAAGGATGTCTTTGTCTTCAAGGACACATGAAATTGGCCGGAGGAGAGACTAGATTTGCATCCGCCCAAAAATACCAGTGCTCGAGTACCTTCCGACAAGATAGCTCTCGAGCGAGATATAGCTTTTGAATAAGATACAAACATTGCTGAGTGTCCTTTCGGCAAAAAGCCTCGTTGCGCAATCCCGAAAAGGAGCTGTATCTGAAGGTCGGCTTTCTCGAACAAGGCAAGCGCAATTGTTAATTCTTCAAGGCGTCTCAAGGCGCGAATACAGCCCACTTCTATCTGCCGAATGCAGGATGGGAAGAAAAGGGGTTGGGGGGGGGGGGGGGGGGGGGGTAAAATTACATGCGAAGACTGCCTTCAGCACCGAAATCACCAGGGCATCAACCTAACCGGGTATCGGCTGACTAGCCCAATTTAATCAATCAAGAAAGACTCCTTCCCCTGCAAATGCCAGACCCAAGATGACCAACTCCGAAATTGCAATATGAGATGGATGCCCGCGTGGGCTCCCAACGACATCTCAGACCTGCCCGACTATGCCCTGAGGGCCTGTGCCCACTCGTGAAGCTTGTCAATGACGACCGGGGCAAACGCCGTCAGTGTATCCTCAATGACTCTCTCGAAATATAGAATCGCCTCCTCCTCGGTCAATTCAAGGTGGAAGCGCTCCCGCACCTTGAGCACGGCCTTGTCCGGCTCCAACTTGATGTCGGGAATATTGGCGTGAATCATGAGGCTGAAGAGATTGAGGATCAGGTTCGACGACTTCCGCAGTGCCGTGTAGGCGAGAAAGCAGTACTGCTTGAACTGCTTGTAATGCTCCGACTGCACGCCGCCCATGCAGTCCACCATCTCCTTGGACAGCTTCATCACCGGAGCGAACGGCTTGGGGTCGCGGCCAAGAATGTATCCAAAATCGGCGTGGAAGAAATGCCCGTCGGGCGCGAGCAGGAGGTTGTCGAGATGCCTGTCACCAACCCCAAGGATATAAGTGATGACGCAGTATCCCGCGCACGACCTGATGTACGTGTCAAGAGTCTCCTGTCGGACCCCGAGCGGCTGTCTGTCATCCGGATTGTGGTGCTTGAGATAGGCCAACGCGGGATTCGTCTTGAATTTGCCGACGATGCTCGAGAGACTCTGTGACTGGACAAATTGAGAGGCGCCGGCAGTTGTGCTGGTTGCGAGAATCTTGTATGGGGACAGCTTGAGATCCAAGTTCTCCTTCCGTAATAGCTGATCCATCAGTGTAATGATTTGGATGACCAGCTGGTCCTGTCTCAAGTCGTCGCCGAGCTTGAAAATGATCGGATACTGGCCCCCCGTCGAGGTCCGGAAGGTGCATTTGATAGGATTGAGCGAAGATTTGAAGACCATCACTTGATCTGGGATGATGCCAGTAATGCTGATGGATGGATCAAGCGGCATAGCCAGGGGCGGATCGATTGTGACGAGCTCATTCTTTGCGTCGCCCAGGAAGCTCTTGACCCGTTCAATCTTCTTGGCGATAGATTCGTTCGAGACCTTCACTTCGGCAGCAATCTTGGAAAGAATCTCCAGGAGCTCGGCTTGCCGCAGAAGCGTTTTGCGGTCCTCGGTACCCCTGGGCTGTTTAACAAGCTCGGCCATGAAACCATAGGCCACTTTGCGGTAGATGTCTCGATTGGTGGCACATTGCTCGGGGCTGTGGTCATCGCACTCCACCATGAGATACCAGTGGAAGTAGTTGCCCAGCATGAAATTGGCAGCCGCTCTCTGGATGAGGAACTGCGCGAGGGGTGAGTCTGGGGCGTCGTAACGGTCCGAGTCGGCTGGGACAGGTTCGTATTTCAAAGCTTGGACGAGCTGGAGGAGGTATAGGAGCAGCTCCTGGTCGTCCGCCTTTTGAAGCCTATCGACAGCGTACGATCGCACCGCGGGATTGTCGAATGACGGCCCAAGCATCTCAAGAGCATCATCGACGTCGATCTCCGTCCAGCGACCAAGAACCTGGATGGCCTGCTTGGATTCGCTCTGATCACCCCAGTTCACCGACTTGACAAACTTTGTCAATGCTCGCTTGTCGCGGGTTAGGTGATAGCGGAACTTCCAGACCAGGTCCGTTTCCTCAGGGGTCAGAATGTGTGTGGGGGAATATGATAAGATGACATTAAGCTCGTCCCGGACCTTGGCGTTGGGCTTGAGATCTTTGTCAAGAATGCCATGGCGATGAGAGCTGCGGAAAAGGCGGCGGTGCTTCGCCTCGGCAGGATTGTCCCTCTGGCCCACCTCGGGATCATAGACCATGACGAGGCGCGCGCTGAAGTCTGCGGAGCTGTCGCCCAAGGCGTTGATTCCGGGGCCGAAGTGCACCTCAGGCTGGCGTTGGGGTAGAGACTGGGAGGCAGAAGGGGGTTGCAGGGCCGATATGGGCGGCGGGTCGTATTCATGGTCGGCAAACACGAGCGGGAAATCGAATCGCGGCAACTCGATGGTCAGAACGAAGACGGCGGAGCTCGGAGTATCTTCGTCATTGTCCCCTTGTCCAGATTGCTCGTCTTTCGTGTGGTCCCCGTTCATGGCACGTTTCCGCTGCATCATTTTCATCGATGATTTGGCTGCTTCGAGACCTCTCTTCTCGAAACTGCGGAATACCATCTGGTCAAGCCAATCGACGCGGGATATTTCGCCCATTTCATGCTTCTTGAACAGAGTCTCCATCCTGTCGAGCTCTTCCGCATCTTTGTCTAGTTTCGTGGCGCCTTTCGATTGACCGCCCTCCTTCCTCCTCGTGTCAACCAGGGCCGGTGTCTTTGTATTCGTCGTCCCATCAGCGTGCTTGTGTCTGTGAACGAAGCACTTCTGCCGACCTTTTCGAATCTGATTATCGTTACCGAACAATGATATCGTTGTCCCCCCGAAAGGAATCACATGACGGGGACCGTCGTCGCCTCCGCTCGGGGAGAGGTCCCAGATATTGATTGCAAGACAGGAGTTTCCAGGAAGTGTCTTGTAGGTTGCCGGCAACTGGAGCCACTCGTTCCATCTACAGCGACGGATATCTATCAGCTCCATTCCAGGTATCACCGACCGAGAGATTGATTTCAGAAAGCCTACTTTCGTTCTGTCCGGAAAGGTTTGTAGAAAGTCTGAACAGGTACCGTCAGAGGTTTCGAGTCGGCCCAGATCTGGACCGTGATGAAGAGGTCTGAGTGAGCGCTGCACCGACAACCGTTAGCCGCCGATCAAGTCGAGACACTTGGAGAGAGCAGGACAGGCCCACCTGGTATTTGAGCCGATGTGTCGCAGACCAGGATTCTCGTAAAGAGCCGAATACTTGGTCGGAGGCTCGTCGCCCTCAAGGCTCATGCTATAGCTCTCCGTCAGCATCCATTGCGCCGCGTCTGGGAGCAGGCAGAGCGCCTGCGGGCACTCACATCCGCAAATGGACAGGGTAATCGACATCTTTGGAGCCCGCAAAGGAGAAGGGATCCATCCTCCCGTATTCGCTCATGGTGTCCCGCTATATTCTGTAGCCACAGGTCTCGGGGAGAATGATCGCGATCGAGTCGGCGGGAAGCAGGTGGTTGCAGGTGGCCCGCCTATGGTATATCAATGCGCTTGAGAGCGAAATCGACGATTGCTCGGGGATGGGCTGGTTCTTCAACAGGACGGTGGTATCGCGGATCTCGGCTGGGCGCGGCGATGCATGGTGTAAGGTCTGGAAGGAAAACTTTTGGATGAGTCGACCGACGCGAGGGATAGATGGAACAGTGCTGGGCTGAGGTTGGTGGCTTGAGAGAGGGAAGAGAATTAGAAGTCAATTATTGTGACGAATATGGAAATCACTGGTGGATGATGCTCCCGGGCAGTGACACCATAGGAAAACCCCCACCCTTCTTGGTGCGGCTGCTCGACGACGCTGGCGCTGTTTCTAGCGGGGGAGCCGCCTTTAGCCTGTTGGGTCATCCCGAGACGAGCTCAAACGACCTTGAACGATCAATCAAATCTATGGCTCCAACTACCTGTACCTACATATCTGAGGTATTCATGCATATCAATCCGGCTTCAGCTCTAGCTCCGAAACAGCTTAATTTTGATGCGTGACTACGAGATGCACACGAGCCATGATGTCTTCAAGTTCCCATCCCCGGCCTACGACTTTCCTAGCAGACAGGATGCCATTCGAGATGCGGACCACGAGTCTTTTCACACTAATAAGCTCGACTTGACCCAAAAGCTCGAAACGTGACCGATGCCGTAAAAAGGAGAATAGACGAGGAGGAAAAAAATAGGAAAGCGAATGATTGCTATACTACAACCAGTGGTGCATGTCCATTTTGCCCACGACAAATAGGTATACGTCACTGAGAGTACTTCTAGGGGTTTCTTCCAAGATCCCAGGCGAATACTTTGCGGAAAACCTCCTTGCCGTTGACCTGAATCGTGTCTCCATGGCACGGGATGATGGCGTTGAAGTTCCACTTGTCGATGGCCTTGATGCTTTCGTGGAAGCTTTCCTTGTCCTTCCTCGCAAGATACCAGTTGAACCGCCTGTTCCACATTGCGTCGCCCGACGTGCTCTGGATCCCCGTGAAGATCCTGTTTAGGATCCCTCCCGAGGATCTCTGAGATGGGGGCACCTTGCTGTACTGCTCGGTCGCCGGCAGGTTGAACATGAGGTCGGCCTGGATGAGGACCTTGTCTGGGCGGTAGTGGAAGACGATCTCCTTGTTGGCGTGCCCGTCCATGTACTCGTAGTCAAAATCGGCGTCGATCTCCTCGCTGATGCGAATGCTCCGCTTGTCAGCCTTCTTGAACTCGACAGCGAACGGCTCCTTGCCAATCCTGGGGTCCGTCGCCTGCTGCCTCTTCTCGGGGAGGCCCTCTGGGCCAACGATCCTGGCGTTGGGGTACTGCTTGGCCCATTCGGAGATGAAGATGTGGTGTTCGTAGTCTAGAGCGACGATGTAGCCCACGTTGCCTCCCTGCTCGGCGACCTTTGCCTTGGCCGCCTCCGTCAGGGCGGTGGGAGAGAATACGGCGAGGTTGCCAGAGGTCAATTTCACTGCACCAAAGAGGTGAGAAAGAGGAACACAAGATCAAAGCAAGCAAGCAGGCCATAGAAGCGACACAAGCAAACAATTCTCATGCAGCAGGTACTGTGTCGCCGACAACGGCCTAGAGGCCCTTCTCTGCCCAAGGCGGTTTGGACGAGCCGACCCATCCGATGCCCCACGTTGCTTGATCCTTCGCCTCTGTGCTTCTTCACGGCCGGGCTTACCTAGCGACCCTCGTCCACCGACAAGGAACTTTCCGTATCGCGCAAAGGGCACCGAGAAAGTATGGATGTTTGGCGTGACTTGCCGGACGACCATGACCTCCTCTGGGTTCGACGGGATAAGCTCTGAAGACATTGTGGCGAATTTCTTCGTATCTGGAGGGGCGATGCGAGTCTCTGGGTGTCTCTTTCGCGCCGCGACAAAGCCGTGTGATGATTCTCGAGAGAAGATGGACGAGCGCAGCACCGTTTGTGATGAAAGAAATCCAAGCCCGGGTTGTCGGAGCAGCGGATTGTCTCGAGGCGCTCGAGGCGCACGAGACCTGGTAGTATTTCTCGCACGAGAGGTGGTGGTACTGCTACTGTAGGCCCTGCCGACCTGTGATGATGTCAACAGCTTTTTGAGCCTCGGCATGGCGAAGCGACTACAGGTAGAGGTAGTACAGGTAGCAGCCCGAGTCCTCGTGGCAGTGATGGGAGGCATGCGCGAGTTCGGATCCCCGGCATCGCCGCAACGAGCACGAGCGCCACCACAGTATTCGTGCTTTAGGTTCTCATACTCCGTAGAGGAAGCTTGCTAGCCGTGATTCTGCGTCGAAAATGCTCGGTGAGGCGAATGGGCGCCAAGGTGATGGGATGGAGGACGCGGCCTCGGAGGGCGTCTTCAAGCTGTCTTCGCCCTCGGCACGTACTAGTACTCCGTACCTGTAGTACGAATTACAAATCGTCCCTTTGCAGGCTGCATTTTAGGCCGTTTTCCGAGAACACGGGATCTTTCGCCCCTGCAGATCTTCACATCTATCCGTACATACAACAGCTGAGAGAATCAAATGTTTCAAGCCGTGCAGTTCAAGTCTGCCGAAATGGATCTCCACGCTTGTTACCGGTACTCCGTAGTAGTACGAGAGGTACTCCGTATACCGCACCGGTATCATCAATCCATCCGCTTCTCCTCCGGGGGATCCTTGTCCGGACCTTGCAAGGCGCCGAGAACCCGCAAGCTCAAGCACCTCGATGCTTTCACGGAGCACATGATGCTTCCGGGCACTCCGTACTGGTCCGATCGAGCACTACTTACTACCTCACTAACCCGAAAACAGGCGCATCTTCGACAGACAAACGAATTCCGTGAACTCTCTCTTATTCTCTGGTCCAATGCTCAAAAAGACTCCGCGCAGAAACGACACTGAAATCGAGCCCCTGAATCCTGGGCAGGATATCAATGTATGTACATACATGACCATTGACATCTCCGACCATCAACAGGTACTCTACCATCTGACCATCCAGGCCGTCAAAACATCAACCGTCATATCAGAGGCCAACTCCCAGAACTGCATCGCCCTGTCTTGAGACGCTGTGAGGAGCCTCTTGAGTGAATCGCGGGCCGTCCTCCACGGTTCCACCACTGCATTCCACCATGCGGCGAGGAGCCTACCAGACGATTGACGGGCCGCTCCCCACGCCTCCGCTGCTGCATTCCAGTATCGTCGGGCCTTCTGCACAGCAGCACCCCAGAGACCGCCCGAGGTCAAGGCCATGGTCACCCAATTCAGGACATACGACATCCAGACGCCCGAGAATTGTGTGAGAAACACGTAGAGTCCCTCGAAATCATTCCTCGTGTTGTGAGGGAAGCCCTGCATTGGCTTTGCTGATCTCCATCGGTGTGGATATTGCAGCGCGTAGCCTAGGAAATGCTTCCTCGTCAACCCATTCGCCTGGAACCAAACATCCCTTTCTTGCTGCAAGAAGAGATATGTCTGCACGGTCACTATGATGCCAAAGTGCTGCGCAACGTATGCCACGTCCTTGGTCGACGGGAACACGACCACCCGCATTCCGAGCGGCTTCACCTTGTCGAACAGGCCGATGCGACGACCGTGGACTTTCAGGTTCCATTTCTGTGCCAGGCCAGCGGATCCCATCATGAGATGAGCCATGGCCTTCAATAGCCCGTAGACGATATAGGCCAAGATGTGTGCCCAGGCTGAGACGTTGTCTGTCAGGTATGATCGAAGGGGATCGATTGTCCAGGTCTTGCTCGCATCATCGTTGGCATTTCCAGGCAAGGTCTGTTCACCCGCGGCCAAGCGGTCCATGAGATGTTGGCGATCTCGCATGTCCCCTTCGCGGGCCTTCAACTGCTGGATCCAGACGGTCTTTTGGCCCTCAAGCTCGTCCATGCGTTTTTGCAGCTCGGCGTTCTTGTGTTGCAGCTCAGTGTTGGCGGTCTCTTGCAGAGCTTGGAGGCTGGTCTCTTCTGCCCACCTCTGGACCCCCTCGAGGTCCGCATCGGTGTCGTCGAGATATCGCTCCTCTTCCTCCACATCTGATATTTCATAAGCCCAGCAACCTTTCAAAGAAGCTTCATCGTGAAACGGAGATCTCGCTTCCATCATGTTCCGGTCGATATGGTCAAGGTCGAACACAACTCCTTCATCCTCGAGCATCCGTATGCGATGTTTGGACGTATCATCACGGACGTCACCGACAGACGTGAAGCTTCCCCGTGTCTGCGCGTCGCCATCGGGGCCTTGAACATGAGACCGGTAATTCGAAATCGAGCTCACGCCTTCCGTCGTGACAGAATTGATGAGTCGACCACTTGGAGAATCACGCGCCTTGTCCCCATGGGCTCCATTCTCAAAGGCCTCATCCCCCCCGGATACAATGTCGTCGTCGTCGTCTTCTTGATGAACGGGGAGATCGCATTGGATCCCGCAATCCACCTTCTCAACCCAATGATCGGCCCAGACGGAATCTTTCCCATCTGTCATTATGCCTTCTTTCAAGCTGCTCCTGATATCAGAGATGCTTCGCCGGACACGTGGCCGGACGCCCCCGACAGCTTCCCACTTCAGGCCATTGGTTGCGCTCTCGACCGACTCATTGTACAAGGCCACCTCTCTCTCATCCTCTCGTTTGAGCATCTCCTTCGCAAACTCCTCTTGCTCTTTTCGCAAATGGGCAAAGGCATTTCCCACCATCTCCTTGATCTGCCTGGTCGAGTACCCTTGGTCGTTGATGTTCTGCCAAGGGTCTCTGTACGGGATCTCCTCATGTGGTTGGCTGCAATGCCATATTGCCGACTGCTGCCGCTTCGATCTCAAAACATCGCGCAAGGCCGTCATGGCCAGTGCCAGGGCCTGATTGATGATGAAGCATCGGGAGTTGGTGCATGGAGCCGGCTCTTGTCCCTCTGGTGCTCTTTTGCTCCCCGTCGCAAAATCGCGTTCATATCGGAAAACGACCTTGTCAAACTCCATGGTCACCGGCGTCTTCGGCTCTTCATCTGCTCTCGGATCGATCTCTTGAGGAGCAAGCCGGCTGATCATTGATGAGAATCGCATCAAATATTCCAAAAAGTTATCTGGTTCGTTGTCATCAAAGGCAGGCTCCATGATATCATTGCTACACGGATGTTGATCTCGATGAAGTCGACTTCCACAATTCGTTCCAGAGCAATCCAGTGCCATCATTGCGGCTTCAGCAACGCCAACCAAGGGAGTCCCTGGGCGTCGAAGGGTGGTCTCAAAGTAAAATATGGTTATTGTAGGTCGCGGTCGAGACGGCACTCCAAGAATAGCAGGCTGCCCTTAAGGGATATATTGAAGCAGTCGTGAGGGACGAGAATGGTCAGGTCATTGAGACTTTGGGTCCGTCAGATAACCAGGAGACGGCAGTATGCGCGGAGGAAGCTTTTTGAAATGCAAGAGGGAGGCAGAGGGGAGAGAGAGAGAGATGGGCAGCGCTGCGAAAGGCATTGCAATTCGAAGGCCCCTGCTGAGGGATGACAAAGGGAGCCTTCTTTGTTGCCTCCCCGGCTTCGTCATTCTATTCAAAGCCGTGTCAGAAAGTGCCAGTGTTGACGTTGACAAAAAGAAGCATTCGATGCGGCGCAGGGACCGGTGACTGGTGTCATAGCAAGAGAGCTTATCTGCAGATATATCGCCTTTGTCCTGTTCAACCCTTTCCAGGCCACTGGCTGGGTATTCTTTACGGTCCGACCTCAACTGTACCACCCTCGCGCTCCGGGGCCAGCATGGTTCTCCTCCTCTCTGTGTGCGATCATTGGCTCCACCAAGTCAAATGTATCAATGATATCTCGCCAAGTAGCCATGTCCATGCTCAAGATTGCTTGATGCTGGGATCGGCTTGGGCGCTTGGCCCCAGTCTGCTCCTCGTCCTGCTTCACGGGCGCTAGGAAGGTGTGGATGTCAGCTTCAACTTCTCGGAGGAGTAAACTGTGTATTCTTCAATTAGGGGGCTTACCCAAAGCTGGAAAATCATGTTCATCATATTCGATCCCGACGTGCCCATCTCTGATGAGAAAACTGACGTAGAATAGATTTTCAACAGTCTGTCCAAAGGAGTGGGGGTTGACCACAAATCTCATCAAATCAATTCCACCTGTGCTGCGGAGACCATGTTGGTGCATGATTCTTGTTTGCTCTTCTTCGTCCATGTCTTCTTTGGCCTCCAGTAGATCTGCAACTGTGTTCTGAATGTCTGCATGAGACGATTTCAATTGAACCAGGATCTGCCCACAGATCGCGGGCAAATCGTCTTGTTTTGCGGCAAGGTCCTCAACCTTGATAACCTCAGGCCTTGTTTCGGTCAAATTGTTGGGGCGAAGAGGAGCGCTGCGTTTCGTGGCCCGGCGCACCTTCTTCTCGACAGACAACGGCCCGAGGAGGAAGCCTGGTAGGGCAGGCCGCCTGATGGACGGCAAGCAGGCAAATCGTCCCAAGTGTAGCCAATTCATCATGTCGCCGTCATCACCCTCTTCCTCTTCATCTCCCCCGAGCGCTCTTGAACGTTGAGCGCTCGCCGATTGAGGTTCAATGTCTTCGATGCCCTGCCCAGCCCGCATGTAGGCGATGCATTTGGAGACGAACTCGTCGACGTCGATCCCCTGCGACAGGCTGCCTTGCGTCAGGCGCAAAGCTTTTCGGTACGACAAATCAGTCGTGCTGACTAGCAGTCGCGAGTCGATGGCGGCTTCGGTTGTCTGTCGAACTTGCTTGGACAACTCGTTGGCCCGAAGGATGGTCTGCTGCAGTCCGTTCGATCCTTGGAGATACTCCTCGCTGTTCTCCGTGATATCACGCAGCAGATCTCGAAATCCTTGCTGAACTTTGCGGCGCTCCTCGATCGGTTGATCCGGGTCGTAGATATCGTCGCGATCACCATCCAGCTCCTCATCGGATCCATCCGTGAGATCGTCCCTCCTCTGCCGCGAACCGGAGTTGCCCGGTGAATGGGTGCCCTCTGTCCGCTTCCTCTTGATCCCCGAGGGACCGGCGTCCTCTTCTCTGTGCCTCATGGCTAGGCTTGGTCGAGTGGATGCACGAAATTGTGGCGACTGAGTCGTGTTGTTGATGCCAGATCGGTCGCCTGGGGATGTCGGCACGCGAGTGGGCATGATAATGATAGGTATGCCGTTGCGCGATGAGCGATGGATGAGCGCCTCTGCGAACACCCCTCGGGTCACGTAGAGGACTCAGGTCGAGAGCATTGATCTAACGGTACAGGTAGCTGATATCACGAGTGCCATCAATGAGTCGCGCCTTCCTAGACGCGTTTGTTTCAGAGGCCCGAAATCGTGAAATGTTCACTAGAGCTTATAGTAGTAGTGGTAGTACTAAGTAGTACTATACTGTAGTAGTACATACTCGTTAGTACTTAGTAACCGCATTAATTAATCTAAGGGCTATAACACATACCCGTGTATTATAATATAATACCTATTTCTAAGTTAGCTATCTTTACTTAATGGTATATATCTCTTAATATTTTACCCCTTTTATTTATATATATCTCTTTACTTATATTAAGGCTTTTTATACTTTTTATAATATATCTTTAAGTAATATATTAAATACTTTATAACTAGATATATTACTTTAAGTAATTATATATAAGTAGAAAAGTTATAATAATAATTTTTAATATTCAAGTAATATTTTTTAATATCTTTACCTTAAATTCCTTTTAAAGCCTAAGGCTTAGTAATAGCTATATCCTTTAAAAGTAATATAGCTATTACTATTATTACTATTACTCTTATAATATAAAATAGGGTAACTAAGATTTATATATATTTATATTCGCGCACCCGTCCTAGTCCCGGGCCTGCCCCGTCACGTAGAAGGCGTAGGAGATAGCAAGGGAGGAGTATCTATACTGGCCGTAATAGTTCGCGGTAGTATAAATACCTACAATAATAATAATAATACCTGCGCTAAGGTTTAGCCTTAGCCTAGTACCCCTATAGGCGCTGCTCTTAAAGCGGAAGGGATAACCCTTATAGGCTATAATTAACTATAAGTTATAAGACTATATATAGTTTAGGCTACATTTAGTAGAGTTAACTCTAAATAATAAGGCCTACTAGTTAAGTTAATAGTAAGCTAGAGGTGTATTAGCGCTAACCTAAAGACTATTATAAAGATAAAGGGCTAGTTAGTTAACTATAACTAGATAGGACTATAACCTAGCCCTAAGGCTAATAATAATTATACTAATTATATAAAGGGGATAGCCTAAAAGTAGGTTATCCTTAGAGGATATAATAATAATAAAGGATAATAGTATAACTAGCTAATCCTTTAGAACTAGGGTAAGTAGGTAGGCCTTATAGGAAGCTACTTAAACTAATAATAGAAGATAAAGCTAGGGCTAAGGGCTAATATAAACCTAGACTAGTAATAGGATAGAGTAATATATATAGTAGTTTTCTCCTTAAAAGGTTTTACTATAAAGATATAAGGTAGATATACTAGGACTAGTAATAGGCTATAGCTAGTGTAACTTTAATAAATAAATAAATTATAAAAAAAATAAAAAAAAGTATTAAAAAAGATATTAGATAAAAGATTAAGGGTATTTAGCTTAATAAACCTTTTTAATAAAGAACTTCTAGACTTTAGTCTTAGTATTAATATAAGTTAAAGATACTTAGGCTATAAAAATATTATTAGTGTTAACCTTAAAATATTATATATTACTAACTAGTGCTATTAATAAGATCTATATAGCTTAGGTTATTAAAAAGCTTATAATTTTAATAATCTTATCAGCCTTATATTTAGCCTTAAAGTCCTAATAATTAGTAATATTATCAAGTTATAAAGTATAAGTAGTATTATATTAAGCCCAACCTTCTTTAGCGTAGCCTATTAACCTATAGCTAGTAAAAGTACTAATCTTATACCTTTTAATATAAAGTATAATATTCTTTATAATATACTATATATATAATTACTACTGAAAGTTTGAAAAGACTTAAATTAAAGTATCTTTAAAGGCCTAATTAAAGTCTATAAAAATAACTTAAAAGGGTAATATATTTACCTTTTTAATAGTAAGTTAGAATTAATTAAGAAGCTAAATAAAGGTATTATTATTCTTTTTAATAGATAGCCTGAAGCTATAATGAAAGTTAGTATATAATAGTATAATACTTATAATTTAAAGTAATAGTATATTAAAGTAGTTTACTTTATATATATTATTAATTATTACTAGCTTAAGGCTTAATTACTAGTTTTTATTATTTATCTTATAAATCTAAGAAAGCTATTATAGTTTATTTAATAGTCTATAGTTTATATTATAGTAAAAGACCTACTTATTATATTACAAACTTTTCAAAAAAGCCTATATAAAGAAGTAAGGCTTATACTAGTCTTATTAAAGCTTTATTTAAATATATTTGATATTATCAATTAAAACTAAACAAGAAGGATATCTTTTGATAATTGAAATAGAAATATCCCTTACTATAGTATAATTTAGCTTTAAGAAGTTTTTAATAATCTTTCATGAGTAATCTATACTAAAATCTACCTAATACTCTTTATAAAGAAAACTAAAGGTAAGAAAGGTTTTAATAATATTATAATTATAATAATTATACTTAAGAGTAAAAAAATAAAAATTAACCTTATAATTATACTAAATCTAAATTTAAAAAAGGTAGCCTAACCTTTCTATTACTATTCAGTATTTATTAGCTTTCTATACTTATTCTTTATAATTTTCTTCAAGACTAATAGCTTATATTAATAATCTAATAAGTGCTATGATATATATCAGACCTATTTATAGTTATATAAAAGCCTTTAGTAGCCTAGGCTTTAATAAAAGTATTAAGGGCCTCTTGAGCTATAGAAAAAGGTATATAAGGGAGGGCTATTATAAAATTAATTAATTTAATTAATTTAGAAGCAAAGGTAAGGGTAAGGGTAAGGGTAAAGGTAAGGGTAAAGGTAAAGGTGGTATAGTAATATAATATATATATATAAAGAAATATAGCCGTAAGGTCTTCAAAATAATGTTTAATATTATAATATAGATTTATAAGTATATAACTACCTAAGGTAATATATTAAATAATTAAATATTAAATATAATACTTAAAATAATATTATAAAAAGTATAAAAAGTCTTACTATAAGTAAAGAGATATATATAAATAAAAGAGATAAAATATTAAAGGATTTTTTACCTTTAAGTAAAAATAGCTAATATAAAAAAATATATATTATATTATCTAGGCACACAGCTGTCAGGAGTGGCGTCCTATACCCCGGAATCAGGGGAGTCTGGCGGCCTTGCAGACAAGACCAGACAAACGAAAGAAGAGACCAGACCCGGAGCGTAAACAGGGCGGGGGGGGTTTTTAGCCTAAGGCGGGTTTCCCCCTCTAACAATAGAGAAGAGGCAATAGGCTGCGATTAGTAGCAACTAGGGTAATAGAAATGAATAAATAAATATATCATATTATTATACGCAGGTATATATTATAGTGCTTAATTAATATAGCACTAGCCGTTTGCTTCTCTATTCTCTGTACTCTATACTGTACTAGTACTATTAAAGGGTTTAATTCCTGACGAGGGATTACTATGCCAGATCCTATGATGACACGGTACGACACGCAGACTCGGATCTAATCAGCGGGGTTGTGCCTGCCTAGTTTCGTTCTAAGGTGACTCGATCCGTTACTGCGGAATACCTCTACTACTACTCTGCACGTATTTACCTCGACGGCATCTCCCCTTTACGTCTTTACAGGTATAGAGAGAGGTTAGTAGTACCTGTTGGTAGTAAGAGTACAGACTCCCTTCGTGTACAAAGTACGAGTACCTGTAGTACTCCCGGCAGTGTGGACAAGGATCTTCAGATTATGAATGATACAATGCGACAGAAGAAAACACTCAGCAAGTGCGTTTCGAGACTCGGCAACGGCAGCATGATAAACAGATTAGCGGGTAGATCAGCTCCTCAACACTAACAAAGTTATCAACTCCCACTGATAGAGACGCAGACTTCGTGCCCCCAATCCATCAACACCGTGACTGTTCACTCAGGGTTAGTCTCTCTCTACTCCGTACTCCGGGCCTCGATGAATCATCTGTACTCCGAAGATCTTACAAGAAAACCTCCGAGGCCAATCATCACTGACCGTTGCTCGTCTCCGAATTACCTTACCGGTACCCCGTCTTGGTGCAGAGTAAAGACTAACACTGTTCTAGGGACCAGCGAAACTCGACTTCAGGTTCTGGCTCAAGGGCTTGCATTTTGACGGCGGGGTCTTGGACTTCTCCTCACTTTGCTTTTCGGGGGCTTAATACAGATTTGTGAAAGTCCGGTGGCGCCCACCCATCCACAACAACAAGGATCCATGCCTCGGATACTACTGTACTCCGTTCTCTCGGGGTAGCAGCGCACAAAGCCGCCCTACGAGTAGACTCTCGCATCCCCTACCCATCTCCACGTGCGGGGACTGTTTTGACAGCTGCGCGTCTGTTCCCCGCCGTCATTCGTTATGGACCCATCTCTAGATGGGCAGGACCATCGGCGATTTCTGTGGGGGGCAAGATAATCTACCTCCAAAGAGCAAGGATCTCTTGGATCGGGGACTCACCATTCGTGAGACGACTGGAGTTTTCGAAACGAGACTGCCTGCTCCTGTGGGGCCAGATGCATTCGCCGCCCCTTGAGCCCTGGTTGGTGTGTCCGCTCTTCGAGAGGAAGCCCGCATCTTCAAGCAGACGACGTTTTTCCCTTCCATGGCAAAGGGAGCTACGTGCAGCCGCCGCCACGGCAGCGGCGGTGGCCGCCGAGGACGGTTGGAGACTCGCCGATTGAAGTTTCCGGAATGGATGTCCAAGCTAGTGCTATGGAGGGCGCTGTCAAAAGTTAAGCTTGGACACATGGGCTGCCTAGTCCGAAAAGTTCCTCTCGCGATCCTCATGCGGATACGAACCGACGCCTTCAAGTCTTCACACGGTTGCAATGGGCCCCACGGAGTACTTTTGCTCGCTTCAGAAGGGAAATCAAGTCACAGAGCATTCGCGTCCAGAAGATGTGGCCAAAGCTAGATATCTCGATTTGGCAAAGGATACCTCCGCGCCCGCGACTCTTGATCGAATCCATGTACAGCTCAAGCACGGCTCCATCTTCAATCCACTCCAAGTTACAACTTGTACATACGAGTCACGAGTACGAGTACATGGCATGAGTACCAACCCCGCCACGACAATGCGGGGGTTGGTGGCGCCGGTGACAACATCATCTTGAGAACTGGCTCAATATTCGACGCCACGAAAACCGATGGCAGCTTCCAATCGGTTCACGTATGCGGCTTCTTGTTCGATCAGCCGATACGCGTCTTCAACCAGGAGGCTCGCGATCCGCTAAGGCAACATTCTGGTTTGCACTTGAGAAGAGAGACGCCTCTGCAGGATCACTTCCGCCATGTTGGCCCACATTTTAGCTCCGCCATTTCACATTCCAAGGCGCCCATTCAGGATCTGGGAGGCAGCAGGCATTAGCTCAGAGATGCATCACTCAGTGGGCCTACCTATTGAGGTTTGATCTCGGCCGCCGGTGAGCACCATCCCATGGTGTCAAGCCACGCTTGAGGCCTCTTGGGATGGACACGAATTGAAGTCAAAGAGGATCGAGTTTGCTCGACTTTCTCCGACCAGCCTTGGCTTCCAGCATACCAATTACTTGGGCGGTTCAATGCTCGACCTTGTGTCATGACGACGCCCAAAGCTTCGCGCGCCCGAGAGAGAAGCCCTGTCAGCCAGCCAAGAACGATGTTCCGCATGGCGCAAAGCTTGAGACTCTCCTCCGCGCCGACCGAGCACTGCCTTGACACACCATCTCACATGCAGGACTCTCACAGTGGCTTCAACATGGCAGGGATCCTGCAGAGTTTCTGGCCGAGGAGGAGGGCTGGCATTTCTAGTGCCCCGTTGCTCAGCATGCCTCTAGCTCCTCTGGTGTATTTATCCGTTGACCCCTTGCGTTCCCACTCCATCTACTCCGTGCTTTCTGCGTGGTTCGTTCAGCCCGAGCCGACAACTATTTCAAAGATAGCAGATCCCCATCCTACTCCGTCCTCTGTCCGACGAAACTCTTGCGAATTCAATACACCGCTTCTGGATCTGCACCGAGGCAAGATCATCAATCATGCCCATCAACATGGCGGCGCGTGTCTCTACGTCTCGTTATAGCTCCGATGATTTCGAGACTGCCTCGATCCGGTCTGCAGCTCCATCGTACGGTAAGTAAACAATTCATAGGCTTGACGTGATCGCTTTACCGCGACGGCTGGGATGTCGTATGTTCACAGTCCGCTTCTTTGTACTCTGTGGTCTTGATATGTCTGCTGCGGGTGATGTGTGAGTCTTTCTGACGGGAGGCGCAGTGTCCGAGGCCCCGTCTTATCATTCCACGATCCATTACACCGAAGCTGCTCCGGCGTACACACCGGCCGCTCCCCGGGCGACACCCCGCCCTGCCACCTCGGCTGGTCATCCGCCGCCCATCTTTGCACCCGCAGCCCCAAGCTCGACGACAGGGCTGCCTCCGGTACCAGCGCCGCCACCGCAGCCTATGCTCAATCTACACAGCTTCCAAATTCCAACATTGTCCGCAAACGCCTCGGCGGCTCGTCACTACCGCAGGGTCGCGGAGCGAAGGATCAACCAGATCGTGGAGCAACCGTTGAGGCGCCCCTCACCGGCTGTCCAGGACCAAGCAATAGACAGGACACTCGAGGCTAGTGAAAGTACGAGTCCAGTCCGGCCTCTCGAGGACCCATACTTGGTCGGCGAGCAAGCCGCGGCCGAAGCTCGCCGCGAAAGACTTGCTCGTGAGACGCGAGACGACATTCTTCAGCGAGAAGACAAGCACTGGGACTGGTTGCTAGGTCGGCTCCCCCACCCCAACAACATTCTGGCCGACGATGTGCTAACCCGTTTATAGCTGAGATGAGGGGTTGGGAGGAGCGGGAGCGAAATTGGAGCAAGTTTCGTCGTCAAGTGGATCAGGGAAGAAGGAAGAAAGTCCTAAGAATCATTGGCGGCAGACTGCGCTAGGATCCGATGCCTCGTGGGCGTCCTGTTTTCTCTCTTTTCCAATCTTGCCTCTCTGCTATTTGGGGCCTCAACTTTGGCGCTTGTCTTTGCTTTCGAGCATCGAAGGGGCACGCTGCATTTACTGGCGCAATCTCTCGAGCGAGGCGGGGGCGGTGAATTTTGCCGGACCCCCTGTTCCTCAATCCGGTCATGGTTATGTTCTCTTTCAAGATTTCAATGACATTATTGTCCTCCAGACGATCTCATTGTTTCGTGACATTCAGGCTCTGATCGTTTGCTCCAGGATAAAAGCAGCTGGGGAGACTCGCCGTGACCGGTCAGGACGCGGATCATATACGGCTTGGGACCCAGTGAAGAAGATCCCCATCTCGAACCGACCTCGCAAGAATGGCCCACATGATGGCAACTTGTGGCATTCGCACTATATTTATATTACCCTGAACGCCATGCTGTATGTAGCAAGCAAAGACTCCCCACAGGCTGTTTCCGGGCCTCATCACAGCTGCCGCGGACGTTTGTACCCTCCAAAAAAAAAGGTTTGATCGCATGACGACGGTAGCTTTAACTTTTCGTGTTCAGAAGAAGAGCGACAATGAGACTGGGAGGGAATAATCAGCGGGGCTGCCATCGCGCGTCTTGAGAGGGACCTACCCGTAAAGACCCAAGACCTCGCCGAAAATGAGAATGAGCACCATGCCAACGAAGATCCTCGATTGTTGCATGTAGGCTCGGACGCCTGTGTCGCCCACGATTCCAATACAATAGCCCGCCGCGAGACCGGTCAAACCGACGGAGATGCCACAGCCGAGATGCATAAAGCCGCTTTCAGGAAAGTGTCAGACGCTTCGCCCTCCGCTCGAATCACGCTTTGACGACTCACGTAAACAAGCTGTAGCTCTTCACAGAAGGGGATGCGAGATCCTCGGCAATGAGGACGGCGATGACGAGGGAGTAGACGGCGAGGATGCCGGACATGATGACAGGGATCAGACACTGCGCTCGCGGTCAGTAAAGGATGCCAGCAGCTTTGACGGGGTGCGATTTCGCCGGTACCTTCATGATGAGGTCTGGTCGGAAGGTTCCTACGCCGGCAATGCCGATGCCAGACTTGGCCGTGCCGTACGCCGCGCCGACACCTGCAACTCAATTCTTAGCATCTCGGACCGTGCATCTGCAACGTTAGGGCGGAGGAGGCGGATGAGACCGTACATCCGAAGATCATGGCTGACGCGACGCCGCCCTGCGCAGACCAGTTAGGATACCGCCGTATTTGAATTGCTATCTTGGTCGTGACTGACCATTCCGATGAAGGGGGCAAACTTGGGAGCGAGCTCAGACTCCATTGTTAAAGGGTCGACGGGATACCGGTACACGCGATGCAGCTTCAGACGATTGGAGCCGGCTTGTTGAAGCTCCAAGTTTGGACGCTGCTCTGGGCACCGGGTCGAATTGGCGTCATGACGGCCAATAGAGCAGCCGTCATCCTCCTGAGAGCCACGTGACTTGCCTCGGCGACCTTTTGACTGATTGGCTCGCCCGGTGATCGGCACATCAGGGGGGCATTCGGAGTCACTTCGGGAGCTGGATGACGCGGTATTGGTAAGAGTTGATACTTGTGCTGAACCTCTTACGGAAGTTGTGAGTACAGGCACAGATATCGGAAGAACAAAGGACACCCGAATACTAAGCGACGCAAGTACGCGTATTACTAATTTAGTAGGAGCACGGAGTACTAGGTAGGTTAGTAGTTTTTTAATACCTTAAGAGGTATGATGGTAGTACCTGGTGTAGATGCATTAGGTGTCGCTCAGATTCGGGTTTGCGTGCCGATATCACGTTGGAGTCGATCGGTCTTGGGGGAATTGACCAGCAGGCGCAGGCTCCGCTCTCTCTTCAAGCGGGCAGTGCTAGCGGCCAGTCGATATTATAGACCAACGCTGGCTCTGATTTAAACTAGGCAAACTAAACTAAATAGAATTGAATAATAATAGTAGAAATAGTTATAAAAGAAGTAAAGAAAAAAGGGAGAGATAATATATATAGCTATTATAATACCTTTAGAATATATTAAAAAAAAGAAAAAGTTTTCTTAATATAAATTTTATCTTACTAATAATATAAAAATTAAAATTAGGTTCTAGATTAGTTAAGAAGTTATAGAGAATTAATATTAACAATAGCTTTAATCTTTAATTTACTTATTATTACTTATTATCTAAATAATTAGGTAGAAATTATTTGTAAGGTATAAGGCTTAATATAGCTTTAGAGGCTACGTGCTGCTGTATTTCTAGGTCCGCTCTAGTATGAACTTTCAGGGAGACTACCTCTGTACAGGCTGTTAGTAACTCTAAGCCGGGAGGTCGCAGTACAGGCTGGAACTTCAACCAAATCGTTCAACCTTAGCCGGACGTGACGAGCCACCGCCAGCAGTGCCTGTACGAGAGGTACCGGCCCGCGTTGCAATGTGCAGACTTGTACTTCTAAGGTACGATGCTGGTGCCTGCTAGAGGAGGTACCGGTAGGTCCGACATTGAGCGTGAAGAGTCCAACAAGTGCAGTGGCACGCAGCCGATCAGGTCCTGCTCGGCCATTCGCGAACGTTAGTCATGAATGGGTCGATGGATCAAATACTGGTAGATCCCCTAAACAACGAGCGTCGTCGCCCGGATTTTCGCCAGCTCGGCCTCTATCTATGCCATCCAGCCAACGTGACAGTCGACTCGAGCACCTCCATCAATACCGCCCTCCCCAAGCCGCACCACGCAGAGTTGATCGAACAATCGTCCTCCCATGAGGTGGTGCTGCTGCCGCTGCGTCTACAGCCCGCGCCCGTTTTCATCAACAGGGCAACCCGCGCGTAATTGACGGCCTCTTCTTTGCTTATTTTCAAGCACTTTTCGTGCTCGTTCACCTGATGCCATCCTGACACATCGCCGTGTCCCCCCCTCCCTCTCCCTCTCTCCCTCCCCCCTCTTTCTCCATCAAATCCTTCGCCCACGAGCGTTGGGCTGGGACCCGTCACGTCAGACCCTGCGTTTGACTTCTCACGCCCGCGAGAAGCCTCGGTGGCTCCAGCGGCCACGTTCTCCTTCGGACATTCCCAAGACGACCAACTCGAGCAAACAGGCACCTCGCCCACGTTTCTTCCACTTCGAGGCATCAAGCACCGTCTTGCACGTTGGCTGACGGTGGCGCAATCATCGTCGTTAGCCCGGACATCCGGCTAATCGCGACTCTGTGATTCTGACCGCCAGTGGGCTCCGAGTTGATACGCTTCGTGTGTCTTACCCCCTTTTGTTATCGTATGCTGCTGCGATGTATCTCGCTTTTCTAACGTGACATCCCCGGAGCTCTAGCATTTCTCGATGTCGGACTATCACTACGATCCTCGGGCAGCTGCCCAGCGTCAAAGGGGCCATCCCGACTCCTCCAACTATCAACGCGACGCTGCATTCTCAAACATCTTTGGCGCTGCGCCCCCCCCGGGAAGATCTCAGACCATGACCTCCTCTGTTCCGCCCCCGATGATGGATCATGCCAGGACCCAGACCATGTCGTCGACCTCTGGGATGTCGCGGCCGCCACAACCACGACCGACTCCTGGGTACTATGATCATCGCGAGCCCTCGTCCTCAAGAAGCAACATCACGCCAAATGGTTATTATCAGGGTCAAGGTCAAGGTCAGGGTCACAGCCAGCAACGCTCCGTCTCGGGAGGTCATCATGACCCATCTCTTCAGGCACACTATCTGCAGCAGCAGCAGCAGCAGCAGCAGCAGATGAGACGTCCACACGCGGGTTCGGGAGGCCCAGCCCCGCAGCGGTTTGATTTTCGCAACCAGCAACCACCGCTGCAGGCGTCTAGCATGAGGAACCCTCATCCGCGATTTCATCAGAGCCAACCTGGCCCTGCTTTGAACAGCGATCCCTACCGATCCCAATCGCTCGCTTCCATGCCTCGACCGCAGATGTATCCTCAGGCGACCTCCTCCTTCCAGCAGTCCTCGGCAAATCAGTTTCGTCAAGCTCCGTACTCTCAATCTAATACAGCAAAGACTACTGCCCAGGGCAGAGTTGTGCCCGAGCGACATGAGGATAGGGCAATGTCCATGACTGGCTCATACCATCCACTGGATCGTGACAACCATCAGACCATGAGCGGACGGGTCATTCCCGCCAGGCGAGCGCCGTCCGAGAATGGGTCGACCAGCGGATTTCCCACCCAAAGCATGGGCTATGCATACCCTCCTCTGCCTGGCTCCCAGACACGCACGACCAGCATCGCATCGTCGACCGGAGATGTGTATGATCAAGCTCGAACTTTCTCCATGGCGTCGAGCATAGCACCAACGATAGCCCCTTCGGATGCCGATTCGATGACACTAGTTCAGAGACCTTCGCGAAGCAAATCGATCGAGAGCGAGCGTCCCACAACCGCGACCAAGATCCGACCTCCCCTTGTCTATCCTGCCTTGCTTTCAAGGGTTGCTGATTGCTTCCGTCGAAAAATCATCATTGGCGATCGAACCAAGAACGAACTTACGTACAAAAACGCCTTCAGTGGCTCTGAGGCGGTCGACGTTCTCTCCTATATCATCAGAACCACCGATCGAAACTTGGCCCTGTTGCTAGGTCGAGCTCTGGATGCGCAGAAATTCTTCCACGATGTCACATACGAACACCGACTGAGAGACTCGCAGTCGGAGATGTATCAATTCAGGGAGTCTGTCATGGATGAGCCTCAGGAGAAGTCTCCTGTCAACGGTGTATTCGTGCTGCTTTCGGAATGTTACTCGCCAACCTGTACCAGAGATCGACTATGTTACTCGATAGCCTGTCCTCGAAGATTGGAACAGGTCTCCAGGTTGAACCTCAAGATCACCTCTGGCTTGCGAAAGGAGGACTCGGCGAATGTCAATGATGACGAGGTCGATCAAACTGACGAGCAGAAGCTTTGGATCAACTCGGTTCCCAAGGAAGTGGCTGATGCAGTGAGCGATAAGGAGAAGAAACGCCAGGAAGTCATTTCGGAGATCTGCTACACGGAGCGCGACTTTGTCAAGGATTTGGAATACCTCCGTGATTTCTGGATTCTCCCACTGAGATCAAAGGCATCTCCGATTCCAGTTCAACGCAGAGAAAGAGTGGTCAAGAACATTTTCAGCAACATTACTGACCACCCCAGCGTTCATAATGTCAGCTCCCGCTTCGGAAGCTCATTGACTACTCGACAACAGAAGGACCCCATTGTACAAAACATTGGCGACATTTTCCTCGAATATGTGCCACAATTTGAGCCCTTCATTTGGTATGGCTCAAAGCAAATGGAAGCCAAGTTCGAATTCGAGAATGAACGATCAGTGAACCCTTTTTTTGCCAAATTTGTCGATGAAATCGAGCGGAGAAAGGAGTCTCGAAAATTGGAGCTCAACGGTTACCTCACGAAGCCGACGACCCGATTGGCCCGATATCCTTTGCTTCTCGAGAACGTTTTGAAATACACCGAGGACGGGAACCCCGACAAAGAGGATATTCCAAAGGTGCTCACCATGATTCGAGACCTCCTCGGAAGAGTCAATGCCGAATCTGGAAAGGCGGAAAATCGCTTCAACTTGCGGAAGCTGCAGGAGCAGCTTCGTTTCCGGCCGAATGAGAAGGTTGACCTCAAGCTGACCGAAGAAGGGCGAGAGCTGGTCTTCAAGAGTCAATTCAAGAAAACACCCACGGACCCGGCAGAGCTCACAGCCTTCCTATTCGATCATGCCGTTCTCCTTGTTCGTATCAAGCAGACTGGCAAGACGGAAGAGGTCAAGGCTTACCGACGGCCAATTCCGCTGGAGCTTCTGTCCATTCGTGAAATGGACGAAGTGATTCCTCAAAGCGCCGTCAAACGCTCGTCGTCAAGCCTGATCCCTTCCATCAGAACCACTCCTGCGGAGCCCAAAAAGGGAGACGGGTGGCCGATCACGTTCCGACATCTTGGCAAGGCCGGCTATGAGCTGACAGTGCATGCGTCGAATCAGGCAGCGCGCAAGAAGTGGCTCGAATACATCGATGCCGCTCAGCAGCGCCTCCGTGCTCGTGCCGACTTCTTCACGACCAGCGTCATTTCTAGCAATTTCTTCGGAGGCACGAACCAAGTCAATTGTGTCTCGCCTTTTGGTTAGTCCTCTCCTCTTTCCGTACGAAACAGACTGGGCAATCATGCTGACACCAGACAAATCAGACGGCGGCCGAAAGCTGCTCTATGGTACTGACAACGGCATCTATATCTCGGATCGCAAGAACAAGGACCAAGTACCCCGGAGAGTTCTGGAAACGACAAACGTTACGCAGATCGACATTCTTGAAGAATACCAGCTTCTTTTGGTTCTATCGAATAAGACATTGCAGTCGTACTCTCTGACTGCATTGAGCTCCGATGATTCGGCACTGGCCAAGAGGCCTAAGAAGATCCAGAACCACTGCAGCTTCTTCAAGACCGGCATTTGCATGGGACGGCATCTCGTTTGCTGTGTCAAGTCATCGACGCTATCCACCACGATCAAGGTTTTCGAGCCGAACGATGCAATGACCAAGGGCAAGAAGCAGAAGGGCTTGGGCAAGCTTATGGGCGGTGCTTATGACGAGTTGCGGCCTTTCAAGGAGTTGAACATCCCGAGCGAGTCCTCTTCGGTCCACTTTTTGAAGAGGAATCTCTGTGTCTCGTGTGCCAGAGGTTTCGAGGTCGTCTCTCTCGAGACAACAGAAACGCAGTCGCTCCTCGATCAAGCAGATACTTCGCTTGACTTTGTGGCGCGCAAGGAAGGAGCCAAGCCGATTCATATCGAACGTCTCAACGGAGATTTCTTGCTGAACTACTCGGAGTTCTCATTCTTTGTCAACCGCAACGGTTGGAGGGCCCGTCCAGAATGGCGGATTGACTGGGAGGGATCACCTCAATCTTTCGCGCTGAGCTACCCTTGGCTTCTAGCCTTCGAGCCGAACTTCATCGAGTTGCGCAACATTGAGAACGGCGCGGTCCATATCGTACCACACAAGAACATTCGAATGCTTCATAGCAGCACCCACGAGGTATGTATCAGCCATGATCAGACATGAAGCGGCATCACCTTTCCAGAGACTCACACGTGCGCAACGCAGATTTTGTTCGCCTACGAGGATGAGCGGGGCGAGGACGTTGTCGAATCCATCGATTTCTGGAAGAGCAATCGGCGATCCGAGGTTTTGACCCCGATCACGGGAGCCCAGAGCCCTGCTCCCAGTTCGCGATAAATGACATCTAGTTTCTTACAGCCAGAAGAAGGCGAATTTTTTTCCAGGAAATTGTTCTTGTATCTCTCGACATCAGATGATCGATTTGTGCCTCATCAAGCGGGATGACTGAGCCGATATTGTTTTACTATATACAAGCCTAATGCCTACCACGCAGGGGAAATCTGCATCCAGGGAAAGGAGACAAGGTGCTGCTCGTCTCAACGAGGAAGTTCGGGTGCCCGAATCGAGATGATTCCAGCTGGGAGAGGTCGAGGGCCACAAGGCTGGAGAGCCAAGCAGTCGTGTTCCAAACCCGCATTGGAGGGTTCGCTTGGACCTGGCCCGGCCATCCGCTCTACCAGCTGAGCGCTTCACAAGCACCGGCCGAGAGACTAGAGTTCGGAGAATGGTGGCCCGGGCGGGCCACTGGAAAACGGCATCGGAAAAGAGGGATCTAGAGAGGCCGGGCGAAGAGGAGAGCAGAGGATCAAGACAAGGAGGGTAGCATGTGGTCTGGGAAATCTTGGGGTAAACATACCCGTTCGAGGACTGAGCGTTTCGGGTAATTAGGTAGAGAAATATGATAATCGTGAATAGCCCACCCCTTTCAGCCGCATGTCTGGAGTAGATGCGAAAAAACTACTACCTGTGAATACCAGTCCATGAAGAATATCAAGACATGGACTGCGTCCCGCCGTTCCCCTGATTTCCCGTCGCTCGGCCAGCCATGTCCACGACGCGGCCGCCTTGCATGTCAAAAGCAGCCCACCTCTGCTCGCGGCTCATCCTGCCGCCCCTCTTCCCCTCCCACAAGCCCATCTCGTCAAGCAGGACCTCGATTACGTTTACGTGACGCGGCGCGGCGCCTGGCATCGCCCTGGGCACCCGCGTGCAGAGCAGATGCATGTCCAGCAGCTGCGCGAACAGCATGCCGAAGCTGGGCTTGTTCGTCCGGCGGTCGCTGAGGGGCGCGGGCGGGGCAAAGACAGACCGAAGAGTCGGGTCGACGGCCCTCCTCGGACTTGGGAGCCCTGCGCCATCACCGTGCTCGGGGCTCGTGGGTTGCGGGGCGCCCGCGCGTCTCCCGTGGTGGCTCTCTGGGTTGGTGGAGTCGGTCGAGTTGAGGAGGAGGACGAGGGGCTGAGAGGGGAAGGTCCTCGAGAGGCGCCGCAGGCGGAAGGCCAGGCGCTGGAGGGTGTCGTGCGCGGCGGACCTCTCGCGCTGCGTGTAGAGACTGGTCAGGATGGCCGAGAAGTGCGTGATGACGACAATGTCGGGGAGCTGGGGACCTCCGCGGGCGCCGTCCCGGGGACTGCTCGCCGCTGCACGCGCCTCTCCTTCGCCCTCCTCGTCGTCCTCGTCCTGGCTATCCCCGATCTCCACACTGGCCGTGCTCCTCTGCGTCGTAGACCCGTGAGGTCGATCACCGGCACCGCCGGCTTGCGCCTCAGCCGAGCACCCGCCATCCCCCGGGGCGGCCTGGCGCTCCAGCTCGTCCAGGACCTCGCACAAGCCATCCACGTCGAACACGCATGACAGCATCACCCTATCCAGACACCGCGCGCGCTCCCGCGCGAGAGCCTCCTTCGCAGCGCCGGCCGCGCACAGGGCCGCCGTGATCCCGTCCCTCAACGGCCTCAACACCACGCCCGCCGGCCTCGGGGTGATGACCAGCGCTGACGCAGCACGCCCCTCCAAGAGCGAGCCTACGAGAACCTGAAGCCCCAGCTGCATCAGCCGCAACACCCATCAGCAAAGAAGCCCCACGATGGAAGGGAGAAATCGGAAAGGAAAAGGGGGCCCGGGGGGGAGGTCATCAAGCTGCGGCAGACACTCACCACGACGCCGAACCCATCCTCCTCCTCAGCGCTGATCCCCACCACGCTTCCCCGCTCCAGCCCGCCGCCGAGGAGCACGTAGTCATCCAGCCCCGGACACCCAGTCCGGCACGCCCCCAGCTCCCTATTCGCATCCCGCCGCCGAGCCTCGAGCGCAGCCAGCGCCGCCGCGGAGACCGGCTCGGGCACGGCTTCTCGCCCGCCGGGCCGCGGAGACATATCGCGCCTGTTGGGGTCCGTCACTGCGCGCAGCAAGCCGCGGCATAATGCTGCCCGAAATCACGAGGGCGCGAAAGAGGCCGGTGTTGAGGAGCAGTTTGCATGCAAGCAGTGTGGGAAAGTCCCTGGCGTCAATGGGTTGGTAGATCCTCGGCCATTCACGCACCTGGACTTACAAAGCCGAGACACGCTATATATTGGACTTTCATTCTCGGAAGCTCCTCTCGACAACATCTCCAGACCTGCATGTGCGCCCCTGATGGCCTGGCAATTTTCGACGCCTTGCATATCACGACGACACAAGAAGACCTCATACGTTGCTCCTCGTTTTTGTGAGAATCGCAAAACTGAAGAGGCAATCTTAGAAAGCAGAGCATGTCTCGACTCTGAAATTATTATTCATAGCAATCTGCCTCGAGTAGTCTCTGCGTGGAAATCATGCGACTCGTCCCGGGTTTTCTGCATCTGGGACTCAAGACTGTGACATCAGCGGAGCTGATTTGATGGATATACTAAGAGAGAATATGTGCGTAGCGCCACAGGGGGTGTAAAAACAAGAGAAAAAAAAAGAAGGTGCCCCGACACGAACCAAGTAAAACTCCCGTCCCCTGTGAAAAACCGCTGAGCTCTTTGTCTGGCTCGCTCTCCCAAAGGCCTTTGCCTTGAATGTCTTTCTGCTCACGAGGCCATGGCCCTCGCGCCAGGGGCATGCTATCCTTGCCGCCCGCCCTTCTCCTAATCGTACAATGAATGACTCCCCATGTCCACACGACCATTCTTTGCCGGTAGATTGTCTATGGATATATGCTAATTCCTTGCTTTTTTTTCAAGGTGTCTCTATTCTGGCAGGCCGTCGCCCGCCCTTCATGCTTTTCATGCGGCCCAGGAGGCCGGAAGGCTTGGCGGGAGCCTCCCCTGACACTCCGGTCACTGCATCATGTGCTGCTCGCTGTTCCGAGTTACTTCCAGATCTAGGTCGCGGTACCGGTGGTGGCGATGCTCTACCATCCCTGCTCTTCTTGGTGTTAACACTGTCATTCGCTCGAGTGGGTTCGGAGGAGTAAGGGCCACCTTCGGAGCCGAGGCTGGTGCCAAAGCGACTCTGATCTACCGAACGTCCGGAGTTGTGCTCCCGGGGTCCTCTGTTGATTTGTCGAATCCGCTGCGCCAGGGACTTCTTGCGCTGCAAGCCGCCTTCGGCCATCTCCTGCTGGTGCTCTGCCTCCCGGCGGACGATTGCTGAGCGGGCGGCAGGTGTTCCTTCCAGGAAGGTCGACGTTCCGAGGCCGTACGTCTCATCGCCATGGACAATGTTACCACGGGCGACAGGGTCGAAGATTGCAGTGTCCTTGGAGCTCGAGTATCCATAGGAGCTCTTGCCCCCGGTCGTCGCGAAATCGTTGAATGCCTCATCGGTGCCATGGCCCATGAATTGCGAGTGGTCTGCGCGGGGGTTGAGAGGTCCCGCGCCGCCCAGGGTATTGTTCAGAGAGTCCTTGGGAAAGGCCTGCATAGGTGCCAGGCGTCGACCGTTCTGGCGATTTCTGTGGGGGTTGAGGGCGTCAAAGGGACCATCGTGATGGAACACTGCAGAGGGAGAAGAAAACCATTAGCAATCTGGAGCCTGTCTGGAGCTTGTCTGGACATGGAGGAGTCCAAGAGGGGAGGGCGCGGGCGCCAAACGACATACAGCCTGTTCCGTAGATGCTGGTGGCATCCAGTTGATCGATGATGTCCATTTTGCGGCTCGGACGCCCGGTCCGTGGCTTCTCCTTGCCGTCGGGGCGTCGCAAATCGCGATCTTGTCGCTTGGCCCCCGACGCGGCCTTGTCATCATCGGACTGGCGCTTGCTGTCGAAATCCATGAGGGATGAGTCGGAGTTGCGGCGCGGGCGCTGCTGAGGCTTTCGGTGCGGGAGAGTGGAGGGAAGAGGTGGCTTAGAAATGCCGAATGACGGTTTCCGAGCGCGGAGTGCCTCCTCCTGCGAGTGGGTTGGTCGATGCCTGTTGTTGGCGACTCGTGCGGGCGGCTGATTCTCGCCTGCGCGTTGAGGAGCAGGACGCTGCTGCTGAGGTGGAGAGTCCACGGGCGCGAAATCTATCAACTGATTCGTGTTGCGTTCGTCGAGGGTCAATGAGCCCTGCAGAAGCATCGATGCGTTAGCCCAGCAATTCTCAGGAATGATCATTCCCCCCCACGTCACGCCGAGCTTGTTCGCGTGCAAGCTGCGGCGGCGGCGGCGGCATCGGCATCGGCATCGGCGGCCACGGGAACCACCGCGCTGCCGCAAGGGCGAATGGGAAAGGCGCCACCTACGAAAATGTCCTCGGCAGTGAGAGAATGGGGATCAGGTCTTTGGGGGGCCTGGTTGAGTTGTCTAGCTTGTGCAGACGAACCGTCTAAAAATGGGTTTCGAGATAGGGGTCGCTGCGGAGGTTGCGGGTCGTCAAAGGGGGATGCGGAAGAAGCAAAGGCGGCATCGAGGGAAGCAGGAGAAGTTGTAGTACGATTTCGGAAGGGGTTGTTGGAGGCTAGGTTATTGTTGAAGGAGGGACCGGCCGGTTGCGAGGCAGGTTGTTGACCTATAGGAGAATGATCAGCTGATGGAGGCGGCGAGAGAAAAAGAAAAGAGCAGGCCCGGGGGGGGGGGGGGGGGGGGGTGT
>NIGB01000001.1:3718977-3740567 GCA_003055145.1 Escovopsis weberi | reverse complement strand
CCCCCCCTTCCCCTCTCCCCCCTTCTTCGTCCCCGATCACCCAACCCCAGTCTGTGCTTCCAGAAAATGCCGGCACAAGGACGTCGGCTCATGCATACCTCTGGTACGGCACGCCACCCTGCCCGGGGGCCCCGTAGTACGGATAAGGCTGCGGGCCGGGATAGCCCTGAGGCCCCGGCGGGGCCTGCGCCGGCGGCATATACTGGTAGACCGGCTGGGGCGGCGGCCACTGGCCCGTCGAGCCCTGGAGCACAGAGTCCAGCTTGTTCTCCAGCAGGGCGCTTGTCTTGTCCAGCCACCGCCGCGCCGTGGCCGTGCTGAACAGCTTCTTCGACGGCGAGGACGATGGCGGCAAGGGGGAGGATGAGGAGGAGGAGGGGTTGGGCGGCGCCAGGGGGCGAGGGGGCTGCGGCGGGCCGTGCTCATACGGCTGCGGGGCGTAGGCCATCGTCGGCGGCGCCGCGTACATGCCGCCGGGGGGCCCGTGGCCGCCGGTCCACGACGGTGCGGGCTGGCCGGCGAAGACGGTGACGGGGTGCGGCCGCGGAGGCAGGGCGGGCACGAAGTCGTCCCTCGCGGCGGCGAAGGCGGGCTGTGCCGGATAGGGGTACGGCTGCGGGGGCCACCCCGGCTGCGACTGCGACTGCGGCTGCGGCTGCGGCTGCGGTTGTGGTTGCGGCTGCGGAGGGTAGTAGTACTGCGCCGGCGGCGGGGCGGCCGCGGGCAGGGGCTGTGCGCCCGGCGCCATGCTGTTGTAGTAGAGGTACGCGGGCGGCGGCGACTGTCCGGGGACCGGGCCCGGCTGGTACTGCATCAGGTGCTGCTGCTGCTGCTGCGGCGGCGGCGGTTGAGCAGGCCCTTGGACGAGCGGCTGCGGCGACGGCGTCGGCATCGGGTGCATGTGCGGCGTCTCGTACGGCTGTGTGGGCGGCGTAGGCGCGTAATAGCCCGCAGGACCGGGCATCCCCTGAACGCTGGAAAGGGGCGTCACCGGCACCGCGTGTCCCTGGTCGGATGCTGGCGTCTGGATGGGTGTTGGGGACGGCGTCCCCGCGTGAAAGACTGGTTGCTGCTGCTGCTGCTGCTGTGGTCGAGGCAGCGGCTGGAGAGAGGGATGATCGTACGTGCTCAGGGGCGAGGGGATCGGGGGATATGCCGGATCGCATGTCGCCTCCCCGCCGGGAAGGGCCGCCGGCCGCGCGGGATCGTAATACAGCATCGGCTCCTGGTCCACCCTCGGGGATGACACGGCCGTCAGCGGCGAGGGAGGCGAGCGCGGCGTCCCCGAAACACGCCTCCTCGACGCCGATGGTGCCCCTGATGACTCCGACATGATCTCGTCGAACGCCCCCCCTGCCTCGGACGGCGCGGTCTCGGGAGACGGCGACCGATACGGCCTGTAGTATAGCCGGGCAGCGCTGCTCCTCCGCCGGTCCGCAGACTCCCTCCTCCCGGGCGGTGGGCTCGGGGACCCCATCGCCGACGCGGCAACCTGGATGCGTGCGCGATTCGACGGCGGGGAGTATGGCGTATATGTTGTCGGTCCCTGTTGCGACTGGCGTCGTTGCCCTCGATCCGAGTAAGGGCTCTGCGGGGGCTGGGCGCTGACCTCCTCCTCCTCCTCCCCCCTCTGCTGCTGCTGCTGCTGCTGTTCCCGCACTCTCCGTTCTCGCGAATAGCCTCGTTCTCGGCGGCCAACCTCTTCCCATCCTTTGCCACGCAAGCCCTGCGGCAAGGCCACTTCGAGCTCGCTCATCGTCGGGAAGACGTCCGCCGAGCCATGCTTGACCACTCCGGCATCATCCCTCGCCACGAACACTGTCCCCCTCAGGACCCCTTCCCCGCGGCCATCCCCCCCCGCCTCCTGCTCCTCAGGCCCCTCATCATGCCGGCTGAGAGGGCCAAAGTACGCCCACGGATTCGCCTGCACCAGCTGCCCCTTGCGCTCCTCCCCCTCTTTCCCCTTCTTCACCTTCTCCCCCCCCTCGCCTCTCAAACCGTCCTGTTCTGCACGGTTGTCGCCGGGCGTCTTGGGCCCCTCCCCTCGCTCGTCCCGATGTGGACGCTCGCCCTCCACGCGCCACTTGGAAGCAGGCTCCTCCCGATCCTCCAGGTAGAACGGCCACGGGTTCGACAGCACGGGCTCATCCACCTTGAACACGCGCGCCCCTTCCTGCCTGTCGTCCTCACCGCCCCTCAGCGCTGCTGGCTCGCCCGACAACTCGAAGATGCATGACTGATGCTGCTGTTGCTGCTGATGGTGATGGTGATGCTTCTGCTGCTGCTGCTGCTGCTGCTGCTGATGGCTGTGGTGGTCCTGATGGTGATCCGCCTCGGACTCCGCATGGAACAGCTCGCCGCCGCCACTCCGTGCAATCCGCTCGTCGTCAGCCATCCGAACCGAATCAAAAGCCCAGCCAGGACGAGTGACGAATCCACAAGCACTCGGCGCCCAGCACGCGCGCGTCGCGACCACCGGGCCAGGCCTCCTTTTTCTGCTCTGCTCCTTCTCCCGGTCCCTTCTCCCCCGTGCGTCTCTCGAGCGTTCGATACGCTCTGATGGTATTGTGATGACCGAGGATCGCTCTTCGCCCCCTCCTCCCGGGAATCCCTGTTTCTGCAGTTCGTTTTGGGGAATGGCGCGAGATGGTTCAAGGTGCGGGCTATCCAGCAAGTTGCTCATTATTCGTACCGGTACTCGTATGTATGTATGTATGTACGATCCGAGTATGAGTGAACATGGGATGCAGTCAGGCTGCATCACGTCCTTCAGCCCCGACCACCCGCCAATCGCGGCTGGCACCGAGAGCTCCAGGCCCCCCCCCCCCCCAGCCTGCCAGGACCTGCCCTGCCTGCCTGCCCGCCTTGTCCGCCTGTCTGTCTGCATGGATTGTTCGAAGACGTTGGGTGAATAATCGTCCACCTCAAAATGCATCCGAGGGACCCTGGGAGCGCACCTCCAAGGGCCTCCATGTCCATGTCCATGTCCATGTCCATGGATTGAGCCGTCACGGACAGACCAGAGCACGGGGGGAAGGGGAACGGCGGATCTTGCACATGACAATACCGGCAGATATGTAGAGCCTCGACGATCATATCCATAGATGATACACATTGTACATCGTATCGCAAACGGCATCCCAAGCCTCAACGTCCACATACACACTCTCAATCAGACGTACATATATATACACACGCATCCAGTTTCTCCTCGCACATTTTTCCTCTGCTCCATCGTCGCGACACCCTCACAGGAGTGGGGCTCGCGCTGCATCCCTGCTTTTCCAACACCCTTAACGAGGACTTCCCGAAACCTGGGCCGTTCTCTAATGACTCCACGGGACTTTTTTTCTTCTTTCAAAACATCAATTCGCGCTGTGAGCATCTCTCTACCATGCGCCTGCTGCTCGCAAAGTATCCTTCGGCGCACCCAAGAGAACAAGGACGGGCACCAAAGGCAAAAGAAGGGAGCAAAGCTGCATCGTCGTCTTCGTCTTTGTCTTCATCTTCGTCTTTGTCGTCGTCGTCGTCGTTGTCGTCGTCGTCGTCGTCGTCATAATCATCAGACTGCTGTTTGAGACCGGGATCGAAGAAGCCGACGGCTCGATTTCGTCAAGCCCGCCGCCGGCAATACTTGCCGGAGGAGTACACATGGCGGACTGGACCCGGCTTGCAACCACGACCAGATAGGTTGTCTTTCCTCATGATTTCCTCGATGTGCTGCCAAAGGTCGCGAGAGAAGGATACTTGCAAAACCAAGCAAGATATGGGTAAACGACCCGATGACAACTTTTCTAATCTCTTTCGGCTTTTGTCCATTGAAATTTTCATTTCCTGACTTTTGGTTTTCTTTGCGTTTGTCTTGTTATGTTGTTTTCTCTCCTTTTTTGTGTGTTCGGTCATCTTTCTCCTTGTGATGTGCGGTGGCATCGTGCAATCGCAATCGCGCCGGTCGAAACGCGCTCAATCGTCCAGGTTCTTCTCTCCTCGATTCATGCGGTCCCCCCATCGACGTTTGCCTGTCCGTGTTTCGTAATGGGGTGCGACGGTGCGAACGTCCGCCATGGCGCCCTCGATCGCAGTTCGCGTCTTATTGCGGTAGCAGTCCACTATACACTTATTAGCCAAATGGGGGCGAGCACGGCAGTGACGGGTCGAGCAAGCTTCGGGATATACTCACAAGCTCTCTGAAGGAAAACGGTCCTCCCGGAGAACACTCGGCTTTGAAGCCAAGCCATGCGATAACCAAGATCATTAAGCCTCACTTCCTTTGCGCGACTCGACTTTCTCATCCTGGGGATGGTCGTCTCGCCCTCCTGGCCTTCAGCCATCGGGACCTTCACAACCTCGCCTCGGGGCCTATCAGTGCCTCGGCGGCTGGCGTCGCGGCCCTCCGTCTCTTGCGTCCCATCATCCGATGCGTCGTCCGAGAAGAAGCGCGATCCTGTGGCGCTGGGAGGGGGGCTCTGCATCTCCCGTGGGAAGTAGCTTCTGGGGAAGACGCTGGATCCTTTACGGAAGCTATCCGGTATCTCGTTGGTATCGACGCCGTCGAGTGTCACTCGGACACGAAGACGTGATCCGCGTAGGTTGTCCTCAACCAGGATGAACTTGCGCCGCTTGGCCTCGGGGATGTTGGGGAAAACACCGTTCGTATCGTCGTCGGTCGCACGGCTGTGGCTTTGTCGGCGTGCCTGAGCCCCTGACGGACCCCGCGGTGCCATCTGAGATGCCAATCCCCCTCCCGCACTACTCGAGTATCCCTGGCCAGGGTACCCGGTGAAAACGTGTGTTTGTCTCACATCGTCGCCGCCTCCGGGCGTTGATTGACTTGCGGGTGCTTGGTGATGATGGTGATGCTCTTCGTACGAATTGCCCTCGCCTCAATCAATCCGTTAGCTTCCTCTCCATGGTAATTGGGGAGCAAACGCGGCAATGCAAAAAGCGTGAAGAGCGATGCGAACAGGAAGGGGGGGGAAAACATTGAACAAGGTGATTCGGTTAGAAATTTGGAAACTCTATGGTAATGGGGCTGCGAAAAGGACAACAACAACAGCAACAAAAACAACAGCAACAGCAACCAGTCATTCTCTGTCTCTCTCTCTCTCTCTCTTTTTTTGGGGGGAATTCTTCTCTTTAGCCAAGGCAACAAGACCCCTTGCGCTGCATCGCACTCTGCAACAATCCAGCAATGGGGTGGTCAAGTCCTCGAGCCAAGTGGCAGATCGAACTCATCTATAAAGCGCAAAACAATGCAGCAGCAAAGCAAACAACTTGACAGCGACGACAGCCGTATGCGACGTTATGATAATGTACAAGATTGTGTTCATCGAAAGGGCCACAACGGGCATCCCTCTCGGCCATTAAAGGCATGCTGAATAAATATGAGGATGGATATGTGTGTTTGTGGGGAAAACATTGTTGACCTGGTGCTATATAAAGAACAAGGAGGAAAAGGCAAGGAGAACAATTGAGACAATATGAGGAAACAGACGGTTGTTACATATCCCAGATTCCCAGACGTCATTAAGCCAGTGATAAAACAGACAAATGAGAAAGATGAGGGAAGCAAAAAGACGCCGGTATATAGAATAGAGGTACTTTTTGCAGACAAAAAGGGGGTTGAAAATGACTTGGTATCATCAAATCAAGATAACATTTCAGGGAGGCGCACCAAGCGCCCGATAAAACTCGGCATGCAGTATCGGGGGCTGAAAGCAAGCGATGCAAATGCGAGAGATGCAAGAGATCAAAGTCACATCTGGTGGAACATACCGACTTCATCTCCCCCGCTGGGAGCCGCTCCCTCGTGGTGGACCGCGTGGTGGTGGTGCATTGGCTGTCCCATGCCTCCCATAGCGGACTTCCCCATTGTGCCTGCCGCGCCCGCGCTCATGGGAGGTGGGCCGTTGGGTATTGACTGTGGTCCACCAGGGCCAGGCATGTGGGAAGCTCCCGGGTGAGGAGCAGCTTGAACTTGCTTTCGGTTGTTCATCTTGGCCATGCGGCGGACTCGTCGACTTCGCAGGCGGGGGTCCTGGTTGCTGTTCCTCCAGCTGTCGACGGCTCGCTGAATCAAACCTCGCTTGCCACGAAGTGGCATGTTGAGCTGCGCCAGCGCCCAGCCAACGCGATTGCAATCGGTCTCGTACATCAGCCTGTTTCCGCGGTACTGCTCCTTGGGACAGCAAGCCCTCGGGTAAACGCAATTCTCCTGCTTGAACTCTGGCGAGAGGTCGTCGATGTTCACGGACTCAACGTCGCATCGAATCGTGTACTCCATCTTCACTCGGTCTCGCGAGTATTCGAAGGCGATCCACTGAACACCATTGCCATCTTGTCGAACAACAAGCGGGGTGGTCGCGGGGATGGGACCCGGGGCGGCGTTGGGGTTGACGGCCGGGGTAGGGTTCGTCGGACCCTGGAGCTGCGGCGCTGATTGTTGGTGATGTGTCTGGGGCATCGGCGACGTCTGCGGCTGCTGCTTCGGAATCTGCAACGGCACTTGCGGCTCAATTCTGGGCCTGGGGCTTCCTGTCATTCCCGCCTGCGCGTGGTGCGCGGCATGCTGCGTTATTTGATTTTGAGGCGCCGTATGCGACATCATCATGCTGGACTGAGAAGTCATGGGCTGCTGTGGGTGGTGAGCATGTTGCGCGTAGGGCGAGGCAGCAGCCTGCGGAGGCATAGACTGGTAATGCGGCTGAGGTTGGTAGTACATGGACTGCTGCATGTGCTGGGAAGGAGGCTGCCCATATATGCTTCTGTGCTGGTCATGTTGCGAAGGCGACGCGACAGAGGCTGGCGAATTGGACTGAGGTGTATGATAGGACATGGGGGGGTAAGGAGGCCGAGGAATCTGAGCTGCCGCCATCATGTCGGGAGTATCTAGATGAAGGAATATTAGCCTCAAGGCAACGCGGAAACACAGAGCATTGTACCAGGGGAGATCAACTCACCGGCGGATGTGTATCCGCTCGTGGCACCGGGTGTGCTGTAGGGACTTGGATGATTGTTGTAGTAGCTTAAGTTATCCTGGGAGCTGGAGGTCTGGCTTCCGGACTGGTAGGATTGCGGAAGCGAGTGGCTCGACGAATACGCGCTCTGATGGTGCTGGGCCGTCTGCTGCTGCTGATGAGCTTGAGGGTGATGTTGCTGGTGAACAATGCTCGGCGGTCGCGAATGTTGAAGCTGATGGGAAGGCGGATGACCTTGTTGGTGGTGAGGATGGTGCTGCATAGAGGGAAGACTTATCAGTAACGCATCGGGATGACAGGATAAGCATTAGACTCGTGGGTGGGGAGAGGACGCGGATTGATAGGACATGGTTTGTGTTATAAAGTGCCACCTTGGTAGAACTCGGTTCTTGGAAACTTTGACGGGTAGTGGGATGTCCCCTGGTAAGGACCAGGATAGCACGGGTGAGGCGCGTTGAACCCAGCAACAAGCATGCTGATGGAGCAGCTTTGCTCTCACCTTGTGAGCAAGAGACATTGGGGTAGTGGAAGATGCGATGCGGGGGGGGGGTGTAGTACCGCTTTGGACCAGATAGGAATCGAGACCAGCGAGGGATCAGCGGGAAGCCAGGGGAGGATTTGCGAGGGTGGAAAGCAGGAAGACGATTCTTCGCGCCGACGCAGAGTCAATGCAAGAGCACCAGGGGAAAAGAGGACAAGTAAGGGGAAATTGAGGTATAGAGATGAGAGGGGTGGCGGGTTGCAAGAGGGCAGGGGAGCAGATATTTCAGCCAAGGCCGGAGAGGATTTGATGTAGGATTCGTGGTGGATAAGCAATGTACCGCTGATGGTGCTTACCGCCGCCCCGTGCTCCGTACGAAGTACGGTAAATGAGTTTAGGGGACAAGAGCGCAGGCAGACGAGCGGCCAATGATGAGCGAACGGCTTTTCTGACCAGCCTCGAGGCGGCGAGCAGATGAGGTGAGAGGAAAGCAGTGAGATGCAAGTGAGAATTTCCCTGCGTTCTCTAGCCCCGGGTTGAAAAATTGGGGCAGAAGGAACCAGGAACGCGTAGAATGCAGAAGATGAAAAAGATCCAAGGTGATCCAAGTCCCATATACCAATTTTTTTTTCTGGACGGGGCAACTGAACCCTGTCCACAGGGGGCGCCGCTGGGGCTGGGGTTAAAGAGCGACGGGGAACAGGGATGAGTGGTGGCCGGGGAGGTCTCAGTGCATGGGAAATTTGACAGGGGTGACGATGAGTCCTTTGATTAAACAGCCAATGGAGGGGTTGTGAGAGGTGCCAGGGGGCCGTGGCCATGGCCAGCTGCCCAATGAGGCATGCCAGGGCCGGGGCTAGCCAACGGGCAAGAATTGGACCGGGGTTGCTATCGCCTTCGCCGCCTCATTAGGCCACAAGCGGTGTGTGTGGGTAGAAAGTGAAGGCCAGCGGAGGCCTTGAAACGCTCGAGGTAGAGAGTACAAGGCCGGCGATGGTAGGGAGGGCCCCAGAAGCCGGAGCGGATGCTTCTGTGTTGCCAAGGGCAGAGAAGCCAACATCGTGGGTAGCTCGGGTTTGTGAATTGCCGTGTGGTAAAGGAGAGCGCACAGAATCGGTGAGCTGAACTTTTGACTGCCAAAAAGCCGCAACGGAGTCGGGGGACGATAATCAGGGCGCCGCCACTGCTGGGCGGGTCTCGGCTACCTCCTGCCAGCGCCGGTGTAGGTACCAAAGACGCGGACGCAGGCGCCATAACCCCGCCAACAGGTTGCGTGCTGGCTGACGGATCGTTTCAAATGTCGTCGTTTTTTCTGCTCTTGTTGATTTCCCCTCCCCCTCAGCGAACAGTCCAGCTCGTATCCCCGTCGAAGACTTCTTCTGGCTGGCGACTTCCACGGGACAGCTCTCAGACCGAGGTCTCTGATCAAGCAAATAGTGTCTGGCGTCGCGCCACGCATGGAGAAGCTGAATCAGCCGAGGAAATCCGGCGGTCGCCCGACTGTGCCATTGGATGAGGAGTGCAAGCGACCCCACATCTGTGTCCATCGAATGGTCGGCTCAAAGGCGGCGGTGCACGTTGACGAGTGCTCGCCAATTTCCACTAGCATCTGGCTGCCGTACTCGTACGAGTACATCTCCGCGAGGTAGCTTCGTCGGGGGAGGTTTCGCTCGACGAAAAGTCCGGGCGGACCCTTCCGAAAGGATAAAAAAAAACATCGGCGCCGAGCAACGCGAGCGAGCCCGGGCAGTGTCGTACTTGATTCGCGTTTTGGGCCTCCCAACTTGTCCCGACGAGGCTTTGACCGCAGACGTCTTTTTTTGGCTGTGCTCTCCCGCTTCTCTCAAGAGCCAAATCTGGTTTCAAGAAAACAACTTCCCCTCACGCACCGCGATGTCTCGATAAACAGTGAGGAGGGTGGGCGGATATGGTGTGTGCGGATTGAGCGTGATGATGGTGCTTCAGGGTGAGTCCCTCCCCCCCAGCCACTTAGCTTCGCTCGCCGACCAGAAGGATATGAACAAGCGGTCCAATGAATGCAGTCTTCCGACTCAGCCTGATCCTTTCCAATAAACCAACCAGTCAAGATTGAATCCACCCAACCTTGCAAGTGGCGGCCTCCCCCCGGGATGTTGGTGAAACAAGAGCTGGCCCTGTGCAATCCACACGCGAGTCCCGACGCGGTCAAGCTTGCGACAGGGTCAAGAGTGATACCAAGATTCGTACGAGTACCGGTACGCTCAGGGCAGGCCCAGTCAACTTTGACCAGAAGCATCGGATGGGCAAGATTTGTATGAACCCAAGCAACATCTCTTGCGGGTGTGAAATTGGCTTCTATACCACTTGGCACAAAATTGCCGATTGCAGGGAGTAGGGAGAATCAAGGAGGGGAAAAAAGGACGCAAAAAGAGAAGGAAATGAGAGTTTGAAGAGAGACAGTAACTCACAAGACCAGGCTCCTCCTTGAAATGGGTTCGGACTTGACCGTGCGTGGCCATTGTGGCAGTCATGGGAAAGTATGGAGATCGAGGATCTGAGCTTGCCTTCTGTCAGCAAGGTTGTCAGAGAGACGATCAAGAGGCGAATGCATCACGGCAGACGGTTGATCTCTCGTTCAATCTCGTGCGACAGCCGAGGCTAGAGACACCAAAGAAAGACTCGTGCATATGGCCGGGAATGAAAAGCATACCTGATGCGTCTCGATATTCGGAAAGAGTGCGAAGATGACTTGGGAGCTGTCAAAGCAATGGAATATAGAATTGATCCAAGAACGAACGCGAAAAAAAGAGTTGCTTAGTTCCTAGATGAATTGTTAATGAAAGATTCAGGTCAAAATCGGAACATTTCTTTCGAGAAGGCCTTGACTTACCAAGACATTCGTGTGTGTTTTTCCAAACCCTTGCGAAAGACGAGTTATGTCGCGGCTCTCACAATGAAGGGGTGGCAAATTCACAGGCAGGCTGCAGGCTGCAAGGCTGTGGAAATGCAAGATCAAAGATGGAAGAATCTCTGTCAAATGTGGCAGAAGATGAGTTCGTCAACGGATGGATGCGGGCTACGCTAGACCAACTTGCAGGCCACCTGCAGATCTATGCCAACGGTCAGTCCACGAGAGTACAGGTATGTATGTACAAGGCATTCCTAGCCGTCGAGGAGGTGAAACGCATAGACGTACTGTTGCAAGGTGCGGATGTTGATTGAGAAGACTGAGAACAGCTCCAAGCCTGCGATGCCGAACGATCGGATCCTTGGTCAAGACGTAGACAATCCAATGAGGAATCTCGTCAAATAAGTAAAGAGTCGAGGGCAGGGGGGGCTCGCTCAAAGATCAGAACAGCACGAGGGCATGGGAGACGACAAGAGATTCAAGGCAATCTCACTCAATCGAATGGGCCAGACAGGGGAGTGATGCAGACCCCTTTCGACTCGATGATGATTCCGAGCAAGCGGCACACCGGCTTTAGACTGGGAGGCCAGCAAGGGGAACGGTGCCAGGATCAGGGCAGGGGTTCTCTCGAATACCGCGCCACAAGGTCCAACGGTACAAGACAAGACGCCAGGATGTGCTTCAGGGCCTGACACGGGTTAGGAACAATGCATCCGAAGGAAAGAAGCGATGATCTCTGGCTTGTATCTGGAGCACGAGTACCGGGAGAAGCTGCTGCACTCCAGCCAATCAAGAAGGGGTGGTCAAGAGGAGAGAGGGGGGTATTGTGGGATCATTGCACTTAGGGGAGGACGCAGAAAAGAGATGATGGAATGCTTAAAAGGGGGGGGGGGGGGACGGGGATGGGCAGGGGGGACATGGAGGAATTCTTCTCCTACCTGATTGATGGAGTCTGATATTGGCGCAGGCGATCAACGCGGCCGAGTCAGATATGGATCTTTGGTAGCGTCTTGGTAGTTCGAGGTCTGCAGTGATGGTGGTGGTGGTGTGTTTTGTTTTTCTCGCCTTCCCTTTGTGTTGTTGTGTGATGCAGCCCGCGTGAGAGGTGGGAGGGGCGGGGACTTTGACGGGCGGGTGGAACCGTTGAAACTACCCGTGCCTGTGCCTGTAGGCTGAACGGAAGACCTGGTACTCCGTACTATCAATGAGTACTCGTACCTGTTAAGTCAGCCTGTTAGCGGTTGCGGTCTCGACTCAATCCTGGTTGGAGCGCGGGAAGATGCCTGCACCCAGATGATGGGCGGGCAGGGAGAGTCCATCGTACATACCCTGCGGGACGCTGTCTGCCACGAGGTGATCTATGTTGCTTTGCGGCAGAAGATTGATATGTATTCTGAGAGCCTCAAGAAGTCCGTGATGCGGTCTTAGATTGGGCCTGTCGCTGACATCAATGTATGTATGTATGTGCGGAGTACTCGTACGGACTTCCGTACTCCGGACTGCGTCGAAGCGGCTGGGATAACAGACGAGTCTTCGCACGTGGAAGGTATGGATTGATGGAATGAGTACTCTCTTCGGATAGTAGAGGTACGGAGTCGGGTTCTGGAAATCGGGACACCAGAAGTCGCGTAGCGAATAAGCGCGGGTCTCGAGGCCGGGATAGCGGGAGGCTCTCAGGCTGCAGGTGCCCTGATATCAGGTGGCGAGATGCCTGCTTCGAATAGATGCACTCCGATCTGGCGAGGGCTCGTACCCGTAGACACTAGATGCTCCAGAATCAGACAATTGCTCCGTACGAGTACTCGTACGAGTCCCCATCTGGAAGAGGCGCCACCCACAAAGCTTGGCGCTCAGAGCGGACCGGAAACGAGGCTATCAACAAAGATGATGCAGTGGCAGAATCGAGGCCTTCGAACCTGGCGCAGGCTGGTGTCGGGATCGTGCGGAGCAAGAAAAGTAGAGGTATAGTAGTCTGTTGCGCAAAAGTGTCGACAGAGGCGGGGTTCGGCCGCTGCAGCAGTCGTCTCCGAAAGGCAGTCAAGCTGGCAGGTACTCGTGAGACTGGTAGGGATAGAGCCCAGTGGAGGCCGGCGCAGGAAGCGAATATGTCTAGTCGTACCGGTGGTCGTAGTGTATGCTCTCAGGTCGCGAAAGACCACATCATCATCGAACGTTCGAGTTGTGTTCTCGAGATCGAGTTGGAAGGGAAGGCAAAAGGAGACGCAACAAACGCGATGCAGGGATCCATGGATCATGCACTGTCTGGACCAGGCAGGCAGGTGCCTCCCTGCCTGGTACATACGCACGAGTACGAGTCGTGCCTGCCTGCCCACCCTGCCCACCGATTTATGAAGTGAACGCCGGGATGGCACGTCCCTCACACGCCCCTTCCCCCTCCTCGAACTCATGGCATGTACGGAGTACGGAGTACTCCTGGTAAGAACCTGAGGTAGGAGTCGTAACCCCGAATAGTACCTGTACCTGATCCATGGATGCCTCTGGCCTCAGTGTCTTGCTGCATGAAAGGCACCAAGCCTAGTACTTGTCTCGTACGAGTAATTCGGCAGGTACGGATGATGCCCGTTAGAACAACCTTCCTCTGGGAAGGAACCACTGGCTGACTCGTGGGAATTCTGGATGGAAGGAGTATCGTACTGTGCTCTAAGGTACTCAGGTAAAATCGTGACGCGACTGTGGGTGCGGATCAGCGGAGGCAGTACTCCCTTAGTGCGGAGTACTCGTATCTCTTTAGAGCATGACGAGCACAGGACCTGCCTTTTTGATCTCGAATGTACGGAGTACTCGTACTCGAATGAGGCCTTTACTCGTACAACTTCCAGTTTGGCGAATCATGTAAAGTGAGAATAGTACTACTATAGTGGAGTAGAATCACGGCCAGTAGTAGCAGTAGAGGTAGTAGAGGTAGCACTGTAATCGTAGAAATCCGTCCGGCCTTGGGTCACGGGTAGTCAAATCAATTGCGCCTTCATCAGAACCGTGCCTACGGAGTAGGAGCGCCATAACATCCACCAGTAAATCGTGATAATCCACCGGTAGAACCCTTACACCTAATAGTAACTCATAACAGTAAGTTCCTTACTACTGCTCTATACCTAATAAGACGTTATCTAATGTCTTCTTTCTAAGTACTCCTAAATATTAATTTTCTTTTTCTTTAGTAGATTTATATATATTAATATATAAAAAAATACCCCTTAGCCTTTTTAAAGGATACACTTATACAGGGTATATAGGTATATCTTTTTTATATTTCTTTTAGTATTTTAAAATAATATAATACTACTAACAGGTACTTATAAACAGGATATTAAGAAAAGAGGACTAAGTCTAGATATAGACGTACTAAAATGGGTGAGATTGGCAGGGCTCCACTGGTGGATTATTACGATTTACCGGTGGATGTTATGGCGCTCACGGAGTAGTACCTTACACTACCTGTAGTAGTAGTAGTGACCAGGTTGTTCTTCACTTCCACCAGTACGAGTACTCCGAGTGCCACTACGGATCGGATAAGTTACCCCGGTCACTACTATAGGTTAGAGGTATGTACTCCGTAGTACCTGTAGAGACGAAACGGGCCGGATTAACCGCCTGAAAGTGGAGCATTGCGTCGTTGATTCCACCTACAATTTACATTTAAGTACTCCATAATAGCTATTCGTAGTATCTAGCAGTTATATAGTAAGTAATAGTAGTGGTAGCTTTAAGAACAGACATTAGTATATAGCACAGGTCGTAAGTAACAGCAGGAGTATAGTACCAGGCAGTATATCTATAAGCGAAAATCACTTGATCTATTTAGAAGGGAAGCGGGGGCCGTACAAGTGAAGAGAGGGTCTTAATTTCCTGCGCGTTACACAGGTAGGTTGCACGGATCATCTTGGTTCACATTTACGAGGACTACCTAGTACAGAGTACTATTACCTGTAGGTCGAGTCAAAACTTGAACATCAGAGATTCAATAGACTACGGGTACCAGCAGTTCACACAAGTAGCAGAATCACAGTATTACATACAAGAAGTTGTACTTGAATGATCATTAAAGTGGCCCGCCTGTCCTGGCCAAGGTACTACTACTCCTCTCGTATAAGACCTGCCAGGCCTTTAGAGCCCGCATCAAAGGATAAGGCTAGTGTTTCTGAGCAATCAAGGGCCCGTGTGAGCCACCCGCGAGATGTATGTACGAGTATAGTATTTTTCTTATACGGGGAGTGTGTTGAAATGTTCTGAGGGACCTGCCGTGGTGAAAATCTTCATGGCTGGCTCTTGAACCTTGATTGAAAATTTACCACAAGTACGAGCGGGAGTCCTTGAGAGATGATCGGCCCTAGATGTAGGAGCTGATCGCGCTACGAGTAGTACTAATGGAGTAGTACGGAGTATGTAGTAGTACAGGTCTCGAAGTTTTCAGGTTGTCGTGCTGTTATAGCGATAAGGGAATCGAATTGATGATTCGGGTATTTTCTTATTCCCTCTTTCTCAGACCGGTCGTGCCTCACGCCTTCCATATCTGAGTTTGTCTCGTCCCGCTCCTTCGCGTATCCAGTCAACGCGACATGCCACGGAAGGATCTACGGAGTATGGAGGGACAGATTGATGATTCATCACGGCAAGAGCAACCGGTCGCACTTGGCTTTTGAAACTCACGACTGAAAAGCGGTAGAGCTTACCTCCTAGCACCTGTGGTACTCGTATCAATGACACCTCAAGCTCTCACCATCATACTCTCCCTCCCAATTTTGAACTCCCATGTCGCATTGATCCATTGATTTTATCAATAGATCTCAGCTGGAGCTGTCGTTGATCTGCATCTGCTCTCCGCACACGGCATTTCCCCTGTCCCATTCCAGGCATACCCATGAATGTCAGCGGCACTGCTCACGGTAGCCCTGGGCTTCACTTGCCGTCGCCTTGAATGCCTGTCCGGGTAGGGCTGCGTCCATGGTTGGTCGTCAAGGCATCCCTCACGATTCGTCATGGCAGCGGGATGATCGAGGACTCTCCTGGTACGGCCAGCGCCAGCAACGGGATCTTACTGTCACAATCACGGCATCGTGGGGAGCATGCGCGCCTACGAGAACACCAGTGCAAGCAGGTATGTACATACTCTCCTATGCTGGCATAATGCTGCAGTGGAGGGATCCCGGTTTGGCTGGGGCACTCTATCGACATCAATTGAGCTGCTTCGCGCTCTGATCCCTGAAGGTCTTCCGTTCGCAAAGTCCGAAACGCTGCTGCTTTCTTCTTCTTCTCCTCCTGCCCCTGAACCCCTTTGTTCCGTCCCCCAGACCTCTGCTCGAGCGTCAATCCCAGAGGCACCCCGCATTGCGGGAGTCCCTAGTGTCGCGGCGATCCAAAAGTCTCGGAGATGGGCTACCACGCAGCTGGACCGCAATCAAGGATGACGAGAGCAGAAGCCCGGACAGGCATGGCATGGCATGGCATCGTTGATGGCATTTCTGATCTTTGGCATGTAGTACTCGGTGGCATATCCATCTTCAACCACACACCCAAGCCCCTCATCCGAACGATGCAGATACATAGGCACGAGGATCCAGTCAAAAACCAGCAACGGTATGCACGCGTCCGGGATAGCCGTATGTATGTATGTACTCGTACTCGTACGAATACATATGTACATACTTACACGGAAACACAACCAGCGGAATCGTCCCTTGCATGACTGCCAGGATGGGCCATTCAGCCTGTCGACAAGGACCGGGCTGATGTGCGTCTCTCCTGCGTCTGCATCTGCCACTACCTGTATTCGTACTCCCGGTACGCGTATGTACATATATTGATACATACTGGGCCTCCTACAGATGCACCTTACAGGCGACCTTTCAGATGCTGGCGAATCATCTCGAGCTTTGAAGCACATCTACTAGCCCCCCTAAATCGGAAGTCTTGGCGTCGAACAGCGGGACACCTTGAGGTATGTATGTATCGGGAATTGCAAGTCTGAGAAGCACAAAGGCACACTCCCTTCATGCTGAACGAGGTTGGGGCACGACTGCCTGCATTGCGCTGCCAATTCGGGTTGCCCCGTCGGTAGATTCTCCGGGGCTGGTGCGTCATTCTAGGGTCGACCAATGGTCGCTGTGCCGAGGTCTCTTCGGCCAATCCTTGGAGGATCGCTTTCTCGTCGGTGAAGAAAGCTGCCGAGATGGTGATGAAGTCGCTCGTAAGTGGATCCTCCGTGTGTGAGGTTTTCAACGTCCCGGTGGGCCGCCACTTGCCAACACGAGCCTTTCAGTTACAGTCTGGCTTCCGCTCCTTGGACCCGTCTCGTGCAAGTACTCGTACTGACCCGTGCTGCCTAGAAACATTCTCGCAAGTCGCGCGCTGCATTGCTTCTCTCAGGCCAGAGCAGCTCGAAAGGTACAGCCTGACTCTTCTCATCTGTGTCCAAGAGCCTCACCTTCGGATCACTTCCTTGGGACGAAGAGGCCGTGCCGCACTAGCTAGGTGGCGGGCAGGCAGGCATCATGGCACGGTAGATTCTGCTGCTCATGGTTGCATCGGCGTCAACTGTCAGGCTCCAGAATCTCCCGATCAAGAGTTAACCGGGTTACAACGGTATCATGGGGTCTTTGCACCGGTTTGTACGGAGTACATACACGCAGACACGGTATTAACCACTGGTACTAACCCTACGGAGTACTCCGTACGACATCATCTACTAAGGTAGTATCCGCACGATTACGGAGTACATATGTACTCTGAGTTAGTGCTCCCATGCCTGGATGGAGGTAGCCCTCGCAAGGGGTTTTCCCAAGTCATCGTCTACCGGTAGGGGTCAAGACACATTTCCATTTGACCCCTGGCCTACGCACACAGGGAACCCCAAGCCTGTCATATCGACGCTCGCTCTCATTGCAGAGAAGGTTCTACGTGATCTTCCATGGAAACTCAGGTGACAGGGGCATGCGCAATGCCAGGAGGAGTGGTTTTGTTGGTGGTTTTAACCCGACCGGCATCCTCAAACGTTGATTGGCTGAGCCTCAGATGTTGGCCATCTCGTTGCAGCAAAAACATGGGGAAGAGATGGAGGCGTGATCGTGATCTTGCTTTCTTTCGGGAGCTACCGATAGAGAGAAGAACTCCAAATGACTCGAGTCGTACGTGGTCATCATTGAGAGTTTCCATCCCCCCATCTCCCCGCCCATCTCTTTTCCCTAAAAAATCCCCTAAAATCGAGGCGGGAGTATCAGAAACTTTGCCGCGTCAATGTGCATTTCTAATCCAGCGATAGCACGAAAAGTCCGAAACGGATACGGAATATGGAGCACTCCACCCCATCGTTTGGGGAGAATTTGCATCGCATCAGCATCTTTCACGGAGTATTGAGTACTCTTACGGACACAGGCATGTACACCGTACCCCGTACAGTTGATGACACTCCATCTCGCCATGTGAGCTATCGCGGATTAGTCGACTCCATATCCGCGTTTGTCATATGAGGCTTTTTCCTGCAGCCGGGTCATCTGAGAAATGACGATGGAAAGCTCAATTTCGACGACGACGCCAAATCATTCGTCTTCCTTCCTTACGGTAGCGGCACGAGCAACCCCGTACGAGTCCTACTACGGAGTACCTACTCCGTAATAGTGGTAATGCAATCAAAGGGAGGCGGCGCTCGGGAAATTCGTACAGGATTGACGGCTGCAGCAATAGTGGGAAACAGTGCGTCCAGATTCGTGGGAGTGCAACAAAAGGTGACGAGCGAGTTGTACGACTACTCGTGTGTCTACGAATACAGCCGAAATGGGCATCGGCAATAGCGCCCGGGGGGCCGGATCTGAGGATTCCGCGACCGCCCCCCCCCCCCCGCCCCCCCCCCCACCCCCCGGCCCCCCGCCCCCCCCCCCCCCCCCCCCCCCCGGTTCCCCCTGGGTACCGGGACGAGCAAAGCAACATTAATCCGTGCTCGAGTGATGCCACGCACCACAGAACCTGCCACGGCCGGTCCGGAGATGCATACGAGTACAGGTATGACCTCCAGAGTGATACTTGTCCAGAGTCTTTGAGTCGCGAACACAGTTCTCACCTAGGAGATTTACGACTTAGTACCGAGGGACTCCGAACAGATGTTTAGAAAAGGCCAAAGCAAGGCATCAAGGGCGAACCGCAGATGGCATCGCCCGCACACCGCAAATCGGAAAATTCGGCCGAGAGGGTTGAACCCTCTTTGCTACATATTCTCGGCCACTCACGAGCGCGTGCGCAAAAGACATCAGGTGCTCAGGTGGAAGATGGAGACGATCTCCCATATGAACACCGACTTCGGGCTACGGCGTCTTTGTCGTTGCCGTTGAAGACTTGAGCACACACTGTGCGGAGTACGAGCATCTGTTCAGGCACGAGTCGTTTGTACGGAGTTCTCCGTGCTCGTACGTACATACTCCTCCTTGCTCGGGAGAGCGAGCGCTTTCGGAGGCGCAAGAGACAACCTCGGGGTAGGCGAGACAAAAATTGCCTCTCGAAGATCCTCCGTGGCGGCGAAGTGCCGTACTCCGTGTTTACGGGCCCGGGAGAAGACTGAAAATACGAGGAAGACAAAAATCGAGGGAAAAATTAGACATACTGGTAAGACACACTCAATCAAACGGGCGAGCTGTTTCATCTGTGCTGACGGAGCAGTATGACTGACTACCTGGGCTCCGTACTCCGTACTACTACTACTACCACTACTACTACTGCTCTGTATTCGTACGAGGTCCCTCATCGGCGCCGCGCCGCGCCGCGCAGTGCGGGCTGAAATGGGTCACCGCCGCGGTACAGGTACGAAAACGATACGGGCTACAGTACGGAGTAGGAGGAAGCACGATCGGCACCTTCGATGAGGCAGTGGCTCCTTCGAGTTGTTGAGGTTTTTGTTACCATCGCCATCCGTCTCCGCCATGCGTGCGTCCCGCTACTCCTGATTGCGCGCGTCCCCCGGCTGTCCTCAGATCCTCCTGGCTATGCGGAGTTCAGATGGGCATTTCTGGAGATCCATTTTCGACCTCTTCTCTATTCCTCCGCACAGAGAACGCAGTGAGATTCTCCTCAAGCCACGGGCGCCCTGGGATCGGCCTTTCAGCTGCCTCCGGTTGACTTGCATATCTCGGTTGATTCCTGTGGTCGAGACAAGGACGAGCAATCGAGTCGGTGAGCCGGATTCAGAGACGCAAGTTCCTGAAGCCCCACCGCGCAGGTCTCTTTGAAGAGAGAAGGGAATCGGCCGATCACGCCTGCAGGAGAGGCGCATCTCCTGTCCGGGCCACGAGGGGGAGGTACTGGGAACATTAAAGGCTCCACCGAGGGCATCTCCGAGACTTGGCCGGAGCAATAGTCGCGCCTCCCACGGAGTACGAGTACATACATACTCGTATGCGGACTCGGATTCATGGATTCCCTCATGCGGGCATCGCGAATTTGCCATCGATCCATCAGTGGATGTTTCTGTGCATGAAGGCGGCCATCGCGGGAGATCTATTGCGTCTCATCCAGGATCCCGCCGGAGATGGGCTGCGCGCGCCATGGACAGTGTCTCCGAGATGGAATCGGCATCGCGTGACGGCGACCACATCCACTCCGAGGAAAAGAAAAAGGCAAGGCGGAGAGCGGGGAGCGGAGAGGACAGGTGAGTCTCTTTTTGCATGTGGACAGAGAGGGCACAGAGAGAGGGGGAGAGGGGGGGGGAGAGAGAGACCTTTGAGCTCGTGCTGCGATCTACGAGTACGAGTACTCCGTATCAAGTTTCGGTCGTCCTCTTGTGATGCCGGGCTGAGTCTGCTGTCCCGTCTTCTCTTGTGTCTCTCTCACCTCTTTTCCCGTCCGCATGTTTTGTCCATTCCCTGTATGTACGAGTACATACCTGTATGCCCTTCTTTTCCTCCACAATGTTTCTCCTTCTTGCTTCCTGAAACTTACATACGGAGTACATACATAGTCCATATGTACATACAGAAGCAGGTACGTACAAGAAGTATGTACGAGTACTCGTACGAGCAAAGCGCCGGATTGACATTCCGCGAGCGCCTGCATGTTAGGTCCACGAGCGCTGTGAGACGGCCGACACGGCTGCAGCCGCGCATGTGCTCCTCGGGCAAGGGCTGCCGTCTGGACCCAGCTCCGTCGAACCCTTCCCAGTCTCAAGTGAGAGAGAACAGGCACAAGCACAAGCACAAGCACAAGCACAAGCACAAGCACGGGCACAGGCACAGGCACAGGCACAGGCACAGGCACAGGCACAGGCACAGGCACAGGCACAGGCCTGCCCTGCCCCGGGACCGCGAAAGGCGAAAGCCATTCAGTGTTCCAAAGTCCCTACCGGCGTTCTCCTTGTACATACAGCATCTGTTGTGCCTGGACCCGTGCACCTGCCCGCTACTCGGTACATACACACATTGATACAATGTATGTACGGAGTACGGAGTACTGTACAAGTACATGTGCAGACATGCACAGGGGCCAGGTCATGATGATCCCCATCGAGATGCGCAATGAGCCTGTCCGCCCTGGCCGGAGCCCGCCTCGCATTCGAGACCCCCTTGCCGGCCCATCTCGCCTTCGATCCCATTGGCGGAAAGCAGAGCAGAAGCGCAGCACTTGGGGCAACGGCCGGGCTGTGTATGTATGTATGTACGGAGTATGTACGAGTACATACCAGTACCGGTAATGGCAAGTTCCCCTCTCGGCATCGCGCTGCCAGCGGCACATGGAGAGAGGGAAACTGCAAGAGTCGCGAAGAGAGGCCTCGGTCTGTACTCTTTCGATAATCCCGAAGATAGCCACCGTTCCACCAATTGACAAGCGCGCAATGAACAGGTTGATGGCCCAGCACGCGGAAAGGGATCTCAATTTAGCGGCGAGGAGGCAAGAGGACGGCACCGGTAGGGGAGGGGGGTTGAAAGGGGGTGGGGAGGGTGGGTGGTTCCCCATTCCTGTGAAAACAACGACGCCAGAGAGAAAAGACCCGGAAGGCCAGGAGACCGCGAGGATCCTCCCCATCCTGGTAGGTGACGAAGTCTTGCAGACGCTTGTGGGGTCGGGCTAATTACCCAGACATTCCGCCCTTGCTGAGATGTCAGACAAGCATTAGCCTCGAAGGTGCTTACGCCGTGACTACTTGGTCTAGCTCGGGGAACTGGGATCGGGACAGGAGAGGAGAGAGAAGGGGGGGGGGGGGGGACAGACGGGGCAGGGGGGGGGGGCCACCAAGGATGCCTTTGCCCCA